>JAOWCC010001634.1:73714921-73923328 GCA_030867875.1 Actinernus sp. WN-2022 | reverse complement strand
GCCAAATTTACTCACCAACCTGAAACTATCGCAAACTAAATCGTGCTGCTTTTCTCTTTTCTTCTTCTTTTCGAATACCATCAAAAACGATCTACTTTTACCTTTTTTGGGTATTGCTTTCGTAATATCACGAGGCGCTACAATTTAGAAATATCATGAGCTCTCTCAGGTGCACCGAGTTTGTTTTGACTTCTTTGAACTCAGATGAACACCTGTAAGTGTGCGCTTGGCAGATAATTTAGCTTATTAAATTGAACAGCCAATTACAAAGAAAGGCTTAATGATCAACTGGAGGTGAGAGAAAACAGATATAACCTGTGAACTGTGAAACAAGTCAATTTCTGTCAACCTCGTACCCAGGATCTTCTCGGTCAGATCCAAGATAGCGACAACTCCGAGGTAGAGAAGACCCTGGTAACTAGGCTGAACTGTCACGTATTCTGATTGGCTCTTCGATCATGACGCAAAGGTTGTTCTTACAATGCTTTTTATTGGCCCAACGGACTGAAACCAAAGTTAAAAACTTGTACATAGCTTCGATTGCTCAAGTTTATCAATAAAACGATTTTAAATAACATTTAAACACGTTGTGTAGGTAGAGCAATAGATGAAGTGAATTACTGGGTAGTTTTCTTATAAGTTTCATCAGTGGGAAAGCGGCGGGTGTAAAGTCACAGGTCAGGTTACAGGTCAGGTCACAAGTCAGGTCACTTCTTGTTTACCTGTGAACCCTAGCTCTAGGTGAGTGAGAACCCGTCGTTTACCTGTGAACTCGTCCAATGGTTAGGGTTAGGTTTGTGGTTAGGGTTAGGTTTTGTCTTAGAATTATCAACCAGGCCTGTGACCTGACCTGTGACCTGTACTTTACACCCGCCGGTGGGCAAGCCAGGAGAAGCCGTAAAATCTGAACATGTGCTATCGATCGCTTCGCTTCAACGCTAACGGAAAATGAACGGCTTTTTAGGATTGTCTTCTAGCTTAGATACATCCTGGTAGCATTGTGATACCCTTCCACTGCTGTTTCTTTATTCATTTCGAGCCGTTTAGTAGACCTATTTTTACTGCATCGTTCGCAGCGTGGAAATACCGTTAATCGCATCTCGCACACTCCGGATTGGGATACCTATAGTTTGTACACGTCATGAAATATTCCCATATTTAGCTTGGCCGCCATCTTAGATCCGAAATAAAGTGACAAAATACTCCCAGAATCTGTGAGTATTTGATCACGTTATCATAGGCAAACCACAATAATGAAGTGAAAACTAGAATGAAACGTGTTTACGTATTGTTTGTGAAGTGAAAACTCGAATATAAATTCTTGTTTTCACTCCACAGACAAAACACGTTTCATTCTAGTTTTCACTTCGTTATTGTGGTTTGCCTATGACGTGATCCAGCCTTTCACTCCAGGGTCTTCTCTCTTCTCTCTTGGATCTGACCGAGAAGACACTGGGGACGAGGTAGAATTTCTTGTACACTGACACGAGCAAAAGCGAAGGTTCAGGCAGTTCATCGAGCACAATCGTTTGATAAAAGTCTACATCTCTATAGAAAACTGAACGAAACTATATCGCAGCTGGAAATGAAATTCCAGTTCTAATATAGTATTAATATTAGTACAAGCATGGGTTTTTCTTCAGACAACTTGAACAATATTTGAATGAAGTCTCACGTCAACGGGTCATATGCGACCGAGTTTCGAAGCTAAGGATTTCTTGTCAATGCAAATGGATTAAAAACAAAACAATTAAAAGAAAATTTAAAATTATACTTAGCTTACTTTGCTGGTATTTTGTCCTTGTACAATGACAGCTGTTCCTGGGCAGTTGTTTGATTTGATTTCAAATCCGTTTTCGTGCATTGCTTCAAACTTACCTCGTCGTCTGGCAACTAGTCACTCGAAGACTTGAAAATCATTTTAAAAATCACCGCAAGATCCATTACCAGAGGCACAGATGATCATTCTATACTTTTCTTTTCACTTCAATTCCAAAATCGTCAATTTTAGGTCGTCAAAAGCCAGGCATTTGCCACTGTAGCTTTGTAGTTTGTAGCACCCGCTTGGCGACCTGCATGTGTGTACTGAGCTTCAAACCGGGGGGCACCGTTTGCATAATAACGGTAGGTATGCGAGGTGTTGTCTTCAGAGTCCGACCCGGCTTGCAAAAAACACTAGTGAAGGTATTTTTATTAACCAGAATTTCCATGAAATTTATGAAAATCAACCCGAATTGATAGATGATTTGCCCCAAAACAAGACTTGGTTTGCCAAATTGGGCTCAAACCCGTTCTCGGTACCGCCCCACATCTCAAATACGTCGTGTACACGAGTTTGAAATACCACTCCTAGGAGTTTGTAATTTCACTCAGTTACGCTGAAATACCACTCCTCTTAGCCAATCAGATTGCAGAAATTTCTTAGGTTATAAACGTAGAAATCTTTACGAACGAAAAGTAGCGCAGAAAATTACAGGATATTAGCGAGAATGAAATAAGTAAATGACAGCAGCTTTCAATCATTTTTCACGCCTTTTTTAGCGGAAAATCAGGAAATCGCATTTTCAAGGCTTTAAACAAATATTTTTAGTTTGAGTTTTTTAATGTTAGATTTATAGGGATTTAGAATTTGCGAAAAAACGTATTTTCGAAACTTTTCCATTTTGAACCTTTATCGAGGCCTTAAGTGTGTTAAAGGCAAAGTCTATCATTGATGAGGACATATATCTTAACTGGAAACCGCATATCAGGGTTATCAGAAAAAAAGGTTGCAAAAGGACTGCATGGGCGCCTTGAAACGAATACGTCATTTAATTAATTCCAAGTATTACTCTAATAGCTGCAAAGGGTTCAGTGCGTGATAGTCTACAAAGACTCTGAACCTGAGCTGCTATGATCATCACTTGCTCTATCATAATAACTTTATTTAATGAAGATAACACCAAGAGCCCATTACCTGGAGCGTGCATCTCCCAGATTAGGTCTGTCCAACAGCAGAACAGATGATGTAGCTATTTTTAGCTTTGTGTTTCCCGCGAGAAGAAACAAAGGCCGTCACTTTTAACCAATCAGGATGCACTGAAAAATTGTAATTAACACGGTTCAAACTGCTAAAAATACTAAAGCGCAAGAGAACAAAAGACAACGTCATCGCATACCAGAACTTCGCGACTATAAATAGACACATCGTCTACTCTGCTGTGAGCGCTACCCACCACATAGGTACGCTCCTGGTAATGGGCTCCTGATAATACTTAACTGCATGATAACCTCGTAGCCCTCTGATAAAGAATTAAATTAAAGCTTTGGATTTGATATGCGATCGATCAGCTGATTTAATCACTAGGTTAGGATGGCTAACGCTTGAGGAACGACAGTATAAATGAAAGATTGGAATTATAAAAAAAGTACTCAGTGGAAATGCTTCCGATAATCTGACTAATTTCTTAAATAATTAAGATCAGGGAAGTTCATTCCTTCAATACTCGGGGGAGTATTTCAAACCTGAGACCATGCACCTAAACCCATGACCGAGTTCCTTATTAAGCGTAGTTTCATAATTATATAGTGGTGCAGTGGCCTGGAATAATAGTTTAACTGCATGTAGATAACCTACGGATAGTATTACTATTTTTAGCTATTTTATACACAGCTCTCGGGAAGAGCATAACTGATTATACGACGAGACTGTTGAAATAAAGATTGTATTGTTTTGTACCTACTACTTACCTATCTACCCATGCATCAATCCATCTGTAATTACCTCTTAGTTTTTAACACTCGATACTAGTCGCCATTTGCACATATTGAATATCTCAGTAAAGCCTGGTTATCATCACACCGCGGCAAAACGTCACGCGCATGCGTATTTGCTATTTCTTGTCGGCGCGCGGCCTCCCCCAGTTTCCCGCGAAAACTGAAATGAAACAAAACAGGCACATGCCGTGATTATAAAATTTCTGCTTAAAAGTCTGCTTTTGCGAGCTGTTTTGTAAAAAAAAAAAAAAAAAATACTTAAAAGATAAGCCTAAGATTTTAACAGGTTGAAGTTTTCTTAATTTGTAATTCACTGTGAGTTTACTAAGTTACAAAATTATTTACTAAAAAAGTTGAAGCCCTCGGTAATTTGTATTTGATAGGAGAGCCTTCGTTCTTTCGGCCAGCGGAGCATACCGTTTTGCCGCGGTGTTGGTTATCATATGCTGCAGGCACGTCGCCGATATTCACCGCAGGTATACCGGCGATGCTGTTCTCGACAATTCATTATACGCTGATGATGACGTCATCACCTATAAGAAAGAAAGGGGCCCAGTCCCTCGGTTTGCTGTATGTTTTTCTCATATCTTTCATGGCTTGCTGCAGGCTTGTACTAGCACTCTCTCCACTCTTCAAATGCGAGTAAAAGCTCAACATGAAGTCCATGGTCGCACTATCCTCAATGGCCCACAATGATGCTACGACAGCACGGGCTCCTGCGGCAAGAAAGGCTCGGCTCATTCCAACCATTCCCTCTGCCTTGATCTCACCACGACCGCTGTGACAGCAGCTCAATACAGCCAGCTGCGCTCGAATACCAATTTCTTGCACCTCCCTCATAGTCAAGATGTAATCCTCTTCTTCCGGAATACTTCTTGTTGATGTTGAAGCACATGGGGCCAGTGCAATCTTTCCGTCTGTGTTTCCGTGTGCTGCAATGTGTATCACAGCCACATTACCCTGTAGCCTTTTCTTGATCGCCTCTTTGGTTGCTTGAGGACCTATCAACGGTGTCACGCCCATTAGCTTGCTAATCCTCTTGGCCTCTTCTTCTGCGCATGGCAGGGATATGAACGTTACTGTGGAACCTCTGTACATTACTTCTCCAACCTCAGGATTTCCAACAATCAGTGCGCCTGCCCTGCTGTGATAATCTGCTGGGCACTCTTGCAAAACCCTTAATGCTGTTAGTGAGGGGACAAGCCTAATGCGTTTAGTTTCCGACAGAAATAACCCTGTCTTCCGATCCTGTAGGGCTGCAAATGGTACCGTGTACAGAGATCCGTCTGGAATTATGACAACCTCCTCCTTCGTAAGGCTATGTTTTACCGGAGCCACTAACCGATCAAATAAGTTCTTGAGTGGGAATGTGTGGTCGTCCTTTCTGAATATACACCTTACGTGACGTTCAGAGTTCTGTTGGTTACTACGTTCTTCTTTCTCTTTCGTGGTCTCGCTGCTTTCATCTGAGGATAACGATGATTCCTCTCCAATATCCTTGTCATTATTATTAGCATGCGAACTTTCAGGTAACTCCAGTGATCTGTCCTCACAATTCACTCCTTCTCTCATATTCAGTTTATCATAGACTTCAGCCACGAGTTTGTCTGTGGTAGATTCGCATCCTTTGATCCTCTCCTCATAAAACAACGGGGTTTGATGTGCTATGGCCCAAACGGTCACATCTGTGCCAGTAAATGCGTAAAATAGGACCGTGGGAAAATTAACATTCAACAATATTGTCTCAATATCGGAATACATCACTGAATCACACTTTGAGGCATTTTTCCGAGTAATATAATATTTTGACATCAAAATATCGCCTAAGGCACGGGCTCGTCCACGCTCACACACAAGAAGAGCTTCTTCTATCTGCTTGGTCTCAATCAGTACTTGTGTCAAAAGTTTGAATGCAGCAATAAAGGTATCAAAAACTGATATCTTATATTGTTCTTGATCCTGTAAGTTATCAAACAGCCATTCCCAACATAGCACACTCTCTTTCAAAAACGTCTCCGATAAGTTAATGGTATCGTGATACCTTTCTTGGTCATTTGTCTCCTTGTAGTCCCCACTTAACAAAAAATAGCAAATACCCAAGTTTCCATTTGCAATTCCCTCGCAGGACCTCGTAGATATTTCTTTGGCGATCTTTAGGGCCTTTTCATGACACTGAATGGCCTCGTGGTATTTGCCTAATGACTGATAGGCGTTTCCCAGATTTCCATATATACATCCCTCGCCGGACCTGTAAGCTATTTCTTCGGCGATGTTTAGGGCCTTTTCGTTGTACTGAATGGCCTCGTGGTATTTGCCTAATGAGTTATAGGCGTTTCCCAAGTTTCCATATGCACGTCCCTCGCCGCACTTATCAGCTATCTCTATGGTGATCTTTAGGGCCTTTTCATAACACTGAATGGCCTCGTGGTATTGGCCTAATGAGTCATAGGCGATTCCCAAGTTTCCATATGCATTTCCCTCGCCGGACTTGTCAGCTATCTCTTTGGCGATGGTTAGGGCCTTTTCATGATACTGAATGGCCTCGTGGTATTCGCCTAATGAATCATAGGCGATTCCCAAGTTTCCATATGCACCTCCCTCGCCGCACTTATCAGCTATCTCTTTGGCGATGTTTAGGTGCTTCTCGTAGTACTGAATGGCATCGTGGTACTGGCCTAAAGAGTTATAGGCGTTTCCCAAGTTTCCATATGCACGTCCCTCGCCGCACTTATCAGCTATCTCTTTGGCGATGTTTAGGTGCTTTTCATGGTACTGAATGGCATCGTGGTACTGGCCTAAAGAGCTATAGACGTTTCCCAAGTTTCCATATGCACATCCCTCGCCGAACATGTCATCCATTTCTTTGGCGATACTTAGGTGCTTTTCATGATACTGAATGGCCTCGTGGTATTTGCCTAAACACAAATAGGCGATTCCCAAGTTTCCATATGTACCTCCCTCGCCGGACCTGTCAGCTATCTCTTTGGCGATGTTTAGGTGCTTTTCATGGTAATGAATGGCATCGTGGTACTGGCCTAAAAAGCTATAGGCGTTTCCCAAGTTTCCATATGCACCTCCCTCGCCGGACCTGTCAGCTATCTCTTTGGCGATGGTTAGGTGCTTTTCATGATACTGAATGGCCTCGTGGTATTTGCCTAATAACCTATAGGTGATTCCCAAGTTTCCATACGCACCTCCCTCGCCGGACCTGTCAACTATCTCTTTGGTGATGTTTAAGTGTTTTTCATGATACTGAATGGCCTCGTGGTATTTGCCTAATGACTGATAGGCATTTCCCAAGTTTCCATATGCATCTCCCTCGCCGAACTTGTCAGCTCTCTCTTTGGCGATATGTAGGCACTTTTCATGATACTGTATGGCCTCTTGGTATTTGCCTAATGACTGACAGGCATTTCCCAAGTTTCCACATGCACGTTCCTCGCCAGACCTGTCAGCTATCTCTTTGGCGATGTTTAGGTGCTTTTCATAGTAATGAATGGCATCGTGGTACTGGCCTAAAAAGCTATAGGCGTTTCCCAAGTTTCCATATGCATCTCCCTCGCCGGACCTGTCAGCTACCTCTTTGGCGATGTTTAGGTGTTTTTCATGATACTGAATGGCCTCGTGGTAATTGCCTAATGAATCATAGGCGATTCCCAAGTTTCGGTATGCACCTCCCTCGAAGGACCTGTCAGCTCTCTCTTTGGCGATATGTAGGCACTTTTCATGATACTGTAATGGCTTCGTGGTATTTGCCTAATGACTGATAGGCTTTCCCCAAGTTTCCATATGCACATCCCTCGCCAGCCCTATCACCTATCTCTTTGGCGATGTTGAGGCGTTTTTCATGATACTGAATGGCCTTGCGGTATTTGCGTAATGATTCATACTTGTTTCCCATGTTTCCATGGGCATTTTCTTTTCCTTCATAATTCTTTTCCGTGTTGGCCATTCCCAAGTTACCGTTTGAATTTGCCATGTTAATATTGATGTTGTTCTGTTAAAGGTAGGATTTAAAACTGTGTAAATATGTTTCTTGTGTCACTCTACATGAGAGAGGGCTGTATAATTTATTATCAAACTCATTAATAATGCATGAAGGACAACAAAGGAAATCAATATGCGATAAGTGATCTGTAAATCTGATACAGATTTCGTCGTGATTTACATCAAGCTCTGCTTCGATTTTCTTGGCCAAAATAGGTTGTATCGCCAAAATAACTGAAAACATGACTTTATACACCTAGGCGTATACAGAATATCCAGAATTCGTGTCCGTGCTTTATGGATTTACAAACACTCGCTTGCAGCTCGAGTTTGTAAATCCAATAAAGCATGGAGCCCTCATTCTGTATTTAACAGTACTTAAAGTCTCTTAGCAGTGACGGTGTACGGTTAATTCAAATGCTATTTATTTAGAAATTTAGTTTGAAATTGTCCTTTGTTTTACAGCTACTATACGAAGAGGGTTTGAAATACAAATTTACATTTTTCAGATCAAAAAGGTATGATCTTTGAAAAAATGATTCCTTCGATCATTAAGCTGAGGTAATTTTTTAAACTTTGCATGGCTTCTAGCGATCTTGTGTCAGAAATAGACAGTCATTCTTCAATATAATTGAGTTTGATTATTGGACTAATATTTCGCAATCTTTGCACTATTCTTTTCAGCCCTCTGAGTCACCTCTCTCAAATTGTCAATAAGGGGCTGTTTACATGATAGGAGGGTAACATACACACATACATAATCTTTATTTTAACACGGTGTCTCATCATACATATGCTCTTCCAGAGAGCCGTGCATATATTATTAAGAGATCTTACAGATAATAGAAGCACTAGCTATGATTAACATTTATAACTCCCTTATCCAACCTTATTTTGATTACTGCAGCACCGTTAATTTCGACAGGTTGTATTAAAGGTCTTAAAGAAAAGCTCCAAAAACTCTAAAATAGAGCAGGACGAATAATAACGAGATCAGACTATAGTTATTATTATTATTATTATTATTATGATAATAATAATAATAATAATTCCTAACGATAATCATAGAAATAATACAATCATTAAATAATTAATTAATTAATTAATGTTTGATATGTAGCGAATAGTTATAGACGTAAAAACTATCCTATCCTATGTAGTTTCGTCCAACTAGAACAATTTTTTGATGTATTACTCGCGCAAATGAAGTTCAGAGGGAGTTAAGGCGTTTTTTTCTCGCTTTTTGCTTGGCCGAGCGGGCCTGGGCAACTGTTTAACGTCAATTCTGTCGTTCGGTATTGAACTTGAAAACTTAGGAACCGATCAGTTTTGTCATGAATGACATTCCCGAGACATGTTGCCAAAACAAATGGGTATACCATGTCCAGGGGGGTGGGGTAGGGAATATTTGTAATTCGTTGTTTAATGTTTGGTATGTTGCACATAGCTAGGGAAAATAAAAGTAAGCCTATCTGATGTAATTTCACCCAGAGAGATTATTTTTGTGATGTAACGCTCGCGTAAATGAAGTTCAGGGAGGGTTAAGGCGTTTTAAAATTTTCTTTTGTCTGACATTCCCCCCCACCTGAAATTTGATCTCAACCAAATTAAGAAGACCCCCTGCAGTTTTCTATGTGCAACATTGTGGTGAAAACTCCATGTCTCTACGCGTAAAATTTGGCCGCAAAGCATCCTGGGACAGTTTCATTTTCTATTTTCCTGTCCAGAACTGGATTCAATAGAGTTGCAGCGTTAAAATCATAGTTTTGGTACTAAGCACGACGAACACAACATTTTGTTTGCAAATTTGGGGTAAGATCTGCGAAACTTGCAAAACTGAGGGGGGAGGGGTGGAAAATAATATGCCTTTCATGTTAATAACGGTGCCCTCCCCATTATAAGTGTCTTGAATGAAGTTGCAGCTTTAAAATCTTAGTTTTGGTACTAAACACGACGAACACAACATGTTGTTTGCAAATTTGGGGTAAGATCTGCGACCCTTGCAAAAATGAGGGGAGAGGGGTGGAAAATCCTATACCTTTCCTGTTAATGGTTGTACCCTCCCCCATTAGAAAGGGATTGCATGGATAAAGTTGCAGCATCAAAATCATAACCTTTGTAGTAAACATGATGAATACAACATATCGTTTGCGAAGTTTGTGTAAGATCTGCAAAGTTTATAAAAATAAGGGGGGAGGGATGGAAACCATTGTATAATTATCGTTAGCGGTATCCACTTATAATAACTGATGACAATGACAATGACAATGACAATGATGGCAGTGGCGGTGGGCGGTGGAGGTGGCAACTGATGATAATGATGATGACTAGCGCATAGTTCATGGCATAAAAACCAGCCTATCTTATGTAATTTCATCCAACTAGATTAATTTGGATGAGAAAATGAAAAATTGTAATAACATTTAAAGTGCAAGTAAAGCCATAAAACAACTCTTTTTTGCCCCGTATTCTATTCCTCATATACTTCAGTTGTCTAACTTAGTTTTCTTTGAGAGGCAGGAGCAGCAATAGCCCACTTCCGCGATATGCTTTACTTGTCACGCTCAAAGGTTTCAATACGAGGCCCCGTGCTAAATTTAATTGATTCTTTTCACAGAGAAAATAATAAATTTAATTTAGCACGGAGCCTCGTATTAAAACCTTTGTGCGTGACAAGTAAAGCATATCGCGGAAGTGGGCTATTCAACTAGAATAAACGCTACCCGAATTGCGGGCCGGTTGATTCATCTTGTGATGTCACAATGAAAACCTACGGGATTCTATTGTAGTAGTTTTCTCTAGGGAGGGAGTTGATTCATCAGTTATGACGTCACAGGATCCACGAAAAGTAACCAATTGAAAATTAGGGATTAAATGCCAGAAATGTTACAAAATTTGCAAGATTAATACCTTTTTGTGAGAAACAAACACAATAGTACAATAAAAACAATATTTTTTGTGACATGATACTTGCACTTTAAGTAATAATCAAATATTTAACATCCAATTCCAAGCCATACCTTGCACCTATCCTGAGAAGCTCGTGCTCTTTCAAAGTATCTTCATCTTGGTAAGCTGAGAAACAAGGAGCGAATGATCAAAACCGTTCAATAGTGATTTAGTGACGATGTTATATGAGCTGTGGGAGAGCAAAAGGGTGTTTTCAGTGTTTACCTGTTCCTGTTACTGAACATGCATGGCTAACAATAATGCTGCCATCTGGAATGGACGGATACCAATCAGTTCGCTTTCATATTAGGTCTCACATGGATCTTCGCCGGGTCTGTCGCTAATATTTCTAACATTGTCCCGCTCCCCCGGTAGATGTAAACAGTTCATGATCAAGTGCTATATATATACCAAGGCATTATACATGTACACCTTAATTTGGACAAATCTGGAGAAGCTCGCACTCTTTTTTAAAGCCTTTGAGTCCTGTATCGCGTCGGAATTCGCATTCTCTGATGGAGTTCGGAGCAGCATGGGATAGCTGATCATAACAGTCCACTTCCTTCATTAGTTTTTCTTTCATTTATCATAGAATTATAAATACTGGCAAATCGTTGCTTTTGTTGTGAGGAAACTTCACTGTTATTGCTGAAACGCCTGGCGTCGTTTTCCCTTAACTAGTAAAATTTTACCTGAGAGACCTGCTAGCAGAGAAAGCAACATTTACCCCTAGCCCACCCGTCCCAAGTCTTTATTTTGAATAGGCAAACGCGGTTTGTAGAATTTTCTAAATCAAGCATTACGATTTCAACATTTTTTCAACCCATATTCTTCCTTTTTCTTTTCGCTATTTAGCACTTTACTGTTCTCATTTTCCTCTTTTGTATTAAAAACGGAACATATAGACAAAGGAAATATTTATTCATTTTAGCTTAAATGAGAATAATATATATAGCTAAATTTATTATTTCCTCTTTTTCATCATTTAATTTTTGCTATTATTTATTGCAAACATATTTCAAGTTTAATTTGCAAATGAATTTTCCAAGTTCTTGAAACAAACCTGGCAAATGTGTCTGTTTAAATGATAATAAAAATAGCATTCGTGTCATGTAAGTCCCCATTTCCGTTTTCCAAAGCCACAAATTTCATTTGTTGCGAGTTTTATTATTCGGTAAATTGCGATAGAACATCTTCTCATGCTGTAGCTGTACTTTTTATACTTTCCTACAGTTGTCAAGGCAGCCAATAAGAGATTGCCATTAACTATAAGTTAGCCAATAATATCTCCATGACGGAGCTCATGTTCAGCGCGCTCTTGGAATCAATGATATAGTCACGCGAGAAACTTGCCCGTGGGGACTTGCATAATAAAAGCCGGGTACATACGGGGTCGTGCGAAAAACGTAGATATTAATAATATAAAACCCGGCTTATCATAAGTCTTTTTCTCAAAATTTCCATGGATTTCCATAACATTTTTAACATGGCGTCCCGCCACATTTTCCCTTCAAACAGGCCAACCCGCCAGTGCTGGTTTAACTCATTGCAGAAGCTTCTAGACAGCAGTTTAAATATCGAAAGTTTTACGCATTCATTTTGTGCACTGAAGATGGGCAGCAATCTCCTTTCGATAAGTTGAGCTCATTTAATTTCCCAATATGGTATTCCCTTATCATGAAAGTCAACTTGTATGAGTCCATGGATATGGTACTCTTTTCGACTGTTGTTTTGCTCCGAAATAGACTGACCATGTTTGGGCTTTAATTTTAGTCTAAATGAGGGTATCGATTTTGCATTGATTTTAAAATGAAATTAAGGGAAGCGGGAACAAATAAATGGAAAAGTAGTGTCTCAATTTTGAGGAACAGGCTATGAAAAGGGCTCTCGAAATTCAGGGTCAGTGTTTCGAAATTCTGGCGGCACACTCCTATCCAAATTTCCTGTGGGGAATACCCAGAATACGGCTCTCCCTCACCTGGGCTTTTCTTGTAAAATGTAATCGATTTCAAGGGAAGGTAAGCTAGGCTGTTTGATGTGCGACAAAGATGGCGAACTTTGAAAATCAAACTTTTAATATACAGCTTTTTTGAAGTGTGGCCCTCTTTTCTCTACTACAGTTGTACAATTATTGCACAACTCAACATGGCTTTTATGTAGTATAAGTATATAATAACGTTTTAATAATCAATTGAAATATCTTATTAACCGTATGCTATCAGTACCAAGCCATACCTTAATTGCACCGATCCTGAGATGTTCGCGAACTCCGTTTTCAAGTACCTTCAACTTTTCGAGCTGAAAATCAAGAAAGTGAATGATCGAAACCCTTCACAGTGACTTCGTGATATTTATGATATTGAGCTGTATATATAGGGTGCATGTCTTACCACTTCCTGTTATTGAACATGCATGGCTAACAATAATGCTGCTATCTGAAATGGGCGTATAACCAATTCGCTTTCATATTGGGTCTAACATGGATCTTCCTTCTGTCGCTAATATGTTTAACATTGTCACGCTCTTAGTAGAGATAAAACAATTCAATTCCTACACCAAGCCATAATTTTATATACACCTTAATTTGGACTAATCTGGAGAAGCTCGCACTCATTTTTAAGTATTAAAGCCTTTGCGTCCTGTATCGTTCTAGCTCCGATGGAGTTTCTGAGCTGCATGGGATAGCTGATCATGACTTCATTCCTTTTTCTTTCATTTATCATAGAATTATAAATACTAGTAAATCGTTTCGTTTGCTATGAGGAAGCTTTCCTGTTATTGCTGAAAAGCCTGGCTTCATTTTCACTTAACTAGTACAGTTTTCCGTGAGAAATTCTTGCACGCTACCAGAGAAAGCAACATTGACTCCTATAGCAGGAGATCAAAACAGGGCTTGTAGAATGTCCTAAACCAAGCAATCAAGATTTCTAAACCTTTTTGTTCAACCATGGGCTTTCTTGTTTATGACGTTATGTAATATGTATGTTCGGCCCAACTTCGATTTCCGGGTATGGGTTTCGAGTTGTTTTGCTCCGAAATAGGCGGAGTACCAAGTTTTGGCCTTTAATTTTACTAGTCTGAAAAAGGGTATCGATTTTAATTTTAAAATTAAATTATAATGTATGTGAATCCTAAATTAAGTTGATCTCATTTGATAATGATATCGAAACGAGAAAGGATGGCGTTTGTCAATATTTCATCTCGTTCCAGAGATATTTATGTATTTTTGCAATATGATATATGACGTCAAAACCTTGACATTTGGAGACAAATCACAGAATGAATAATAAATCGTTGGAAATATTTGAACAAACTAACAACCAATAGCGATAAAGCGTTAACAATGGAACTTTCAAACAGCTGTTGTTTTGGGGGAATCATGATCAACAATTCTTTGGTTAAAGTACTACTGCGATAAAACTACACTTCTCATGTTTTTTCAGTTTCGGAATGTAATAGTACTAAATACTTACAATTTCAAATTCAGACTAGTCTGATTCTGAACGCCATTACTCGGACTAGAATTGGATACTATGACGTCATAGTAGCAAAAACATGGCTACTTTAGTACTTACCAGAGTTCCTTAGGAGAGGAATCGCTCAATCATTCTGATTGGCTAAAAATACATAGATTAGCAGTGGTTTTAAAATTTAACAGCAATTATTTGACAGCAATTGAGTGACGATGGTTGTTTAGTGTAGTGGTTGCTTCGTTTTGCCTTTCGAGTAGGAGGAGCGGGGTTCGAGTTCCAGAAAATCTCTCAGATTGTTTTACCTCGTGTTTGTAGGCACGTGTTAACATTTCCATATTTAGCTTGGCCGCCATCTTGGATGCTCACATCACGTGATTAAAATCTCCAGGATTTCTGGAGATTTTTGGTCACGTGATTCAGCGTTTACCAGGGTCTTCTCTCGGATTAGCCGCCATCTTGGATCTGACCGAGAAGAACCTGGTCACGAGGTTGCTACTGAAATAGAAAGCAACGTTTTAGTGAACAAAATCAACATCACCAACGCCAACGCCCAATAGCAATGGCCGGTGGAGGCTCCGAACAGCCAGCAAGAAATCGAGAGGTTGGTAAAAAAGAAAAGTGCCGTGAAGAAAATAGTTAGTGACAAAAACCTCCTAGCCTGTCGGTTGCTGGAGTCGATAAACAAGGAAAAAGTAATATTTGCAACCTTACCTCCAGCTGACTTCGACCATCTGCCTTTTCCAAGTTCTTCATCGGACATTGCCAAACTGAGTTTGCAGCGAAGTATACGACTTTACGAGTGTGGGACACCGGCTTTCTTGTTTTCAAATAGTATCCATTGATTTCTCTCTGATGAAAATTTCCCAAGGCCAGTCAATATCCTTGGCTTCGAAAAGTCACGTCTATTTTTTTCTGCAAAGCGAAAATATATTGTACACAAACTGACAAAGCGCCAACTCGTCCCTCGTTGCCCACGGCCACGGTAGTCCCTTTCATTTCCCGGTATACATCTGAAGAAAACAGCCAAGAGAGTTTTGCTGGCTGCAAACATTGGCAGTGTCTCAGGATGCCACTTACAGATTTTCCAGTGATAGCCAGGTACAAATAGCTATTGTTCAAGCACAGGCAGCCCAGACTCGACATATATTTCCCGCCTTTTGGGTTACCTGTGGTATGTTTCATAAGCGATCTCGGAAGAGTTTACAGAATTGCTCCTTGTGAATTCTCTTTTCCGATTCCTACGAAATAAATCTTCAATAATAAAAGATTGATACCTAATGAAGTTTTGTGAGTGGTTTTGGGGTGATTTGGGGACTTCTAAAGCAGTTTATTAGGCCTCGAGGTTTTAACCGTTGGCCGCGTGTCTACCTCATAGCTACAAATATGCCTGTGGTTCAAGGTGACGAGTGTTGATCGAGAAATTATCGATGAAGAC
Source organism: Actinernus sp. WN-2022 (assembly GCA_030867875.1). Classification (NCBI taxonomy): domain Eukaryota; kingdom Metazoa; phylum Cnidaria; class Anthozoa; order Actiniaria; family Actinernidae; genus Actinernus; species Actinernus sp. WN-2022. The sequence continues at coordinate 73,907,728 of JAOWCC010001634.1, read as the reverse complement.
ATAACTTCAGTGAGTTTTCGTCCTTTCGCCCGCATGTTTTCTTTAGAATAACTTATTTCGTCTCAATTCATCAACAACAAGAAAAGTTGCCTTCTGAAATTATATTTAGTTCTAATCATACGGATAAATTCTTCAAAATAAAGTTTGAAAGATTTGAGCCTTAGACTTAGAGTTACTGATTAGAACCTGAAACAAACTCAAAAGGGCGCGAAAACTACAATCAAGACGCGCGCGCGCCAACCGGACGTTTAATATTAACTTCCGGCTTTATATTTTTGTTTTCCAACTAAAAAAGTGCCATATAATAAACATATTATTAACCTCGTCCGCTCGGTCTTTACGGGAAATATCAAACCTCGGTCTTTTATGTACGAACCTCGCTTTTGCTCGGTCCGTACTGTCAAGACCTCGGTCTGATAGTTTTCCGTAAAGACCTCGCTCTCGGCTAATAAGAAGTTAATAAAATAGAAATAAGTGTGAATAAAATGAACTTGAACTTGGAGGTAATTTAGAGATCGATTAAAAACCGAGGTGGTCATAGTAATACAATAACGAAATCGATCAAGTCCCTAATGAGTTTTCCAACTTGGGGGACTGAGTTTTTTTTTATCAGGGCTAGCGTGCCCATATTAAAAGTTATACTTTAATATCGATACCTATAAAAGTGTACAGCTGCATCACCTTGCATGGCAAATGTTGTTTATGATTCAAACTCATAGCGAGACCAGTGAAAATCCCATTAAAACAAATATTTTTGAGAGACGAAAAGTTATGTAAATTTCTTGTGTAAATTTCTCCTGCCTTTTAATAGTGGATAAATCAAAGGATACATATGTGTACCTCTCACAAAAGAGTTGCTGCAACAAAAACACAGTGCGATAGAAGGAAACCATTTGGAGTTGATGGCATCCCTGTACATTTGTGCAGTCCCTGACGTCTGCCTTGCCTCTCTCCCTAGCCTGCGAACAGCATCCCCTACTTGAGAGAGAACGGCGATTTCATCGTTTACGTTTCTCCCCATTCTCTCTACATGGGGAGAAACTGAAACGATGAAATCGCCGTTCTCCCTCATAGATAGATAGATAGATAGATAGTTTTTTTATTTGGAGTCGTATACATCTGTACATAGACATTTATCCAAATAAATGTGCACTTCACTGGCAGAATCGATCAGAGTTCTTTGAGGCCATTGTCTCTATACATAAAACATTCGTATATGAATTTTGCAACTATAGCTGCTGTCCTATTGTTGGGGCTTGACATTATTTTTAGCCGACTTTCCTCGGATAACTTTTCTATGTTTATCTGTTTATCTGAAATTCATTTTGCATTGAAGCATGGAACGCATTTCGTAAATGGTTATATTTATTGCATTTTACGAGGAAATGAGCTTCATCCTCAATCTCCTTTCTATGCAGGCAGAATTTGCAAAGTCTTTCATCGACCTTTTTAAATGGCCTAGCATGTCTTCCTTTTTCAATTTCTAAATCATGGTTGCTTATCCTAAGCTTTGTTAGAGCCGTTCTATGCTTCAAGTTTCTTAAGCGTAGATAGTCTTCGAACTCGTAATTTACTTTAAAATTTCTGTAGGTCCTTAGCTTATTTCTCTGATTGGCATTTCTTCTTGTATCATTGTAAATATCACTGTGCCAGTTTTGGAACTCTATGTCGCATAGCCTTTGCTTAAGTTTCTTGCAAATTATTGATGTGTTATCGGCGATAGTGTTTGAGGGGACTAAGATATTTCCAAATCCGAGCTTGAGGCCGGACTATCTTACTTATTTTTTTGTACCAACTTGCAGGATTATTTAAGAGGCTTGAGTCCAACAAAGCGTCCACTGCAAGTTTGTCGGTATCGCAGACTTGCAGTTTCAGCCAGAACTTTAAACTCCTGGGCCCGGTTCCTGAAAGCCCGATTAGCGCTAATCCAGAGTTAATTACCATGACAACTAATATGTTTTGTTGAGAGTTAATCCAGGATTAGCGCTAATCGGCCTTTCAGGAACCGGGCCCTGGATATTGCTTCTGTTTTAAGAGGAAATCTTCCTAATTCGGCTCGACATGCATTGTTTGTTGCGTATTTGGACACTCCTAAAATCCATTTACAGAATTTAATATGTACTAGTTCGATAGGGTCTCTGTCTAATTTGTTGTTGGAGTCAACCCCCCATACTTCGCTCCCGTATAGTAGAATTGGCTGAATTAAGGAGTTGAAAAGTTTGAGTGTTAGCTTTATATCTGTTCTAAAGTGATCTCTTGTAAAGTGATCCCTCAAGTAGTAGCCTGTACACAGCCCGGGGGTGGTGGTGGTGGGGGGGGGGGGGGGGGGGGGGGGGGAGGGGGCACTTACATGAAAAATGGGTATGTATGTGATGTATGTGAGGCCAAGAGGCTCAAACCCTGACCCTGTTTGACCCAATCCGAGCTCCAAACCCCTGATTAAGCTGATTTTTTTGAAAAAAAACAACCTGATTGCATGGAAAACTGAGATATCCATCCCAGGTTGGCCGCTTAATACAGGTTGGCCGCTTAATACAGGTTGGCCGCTTAATACAGGTTGGCCGCTTAATACAGTCAGGTTGGCCGCTTAATACAGGTTAGCCGCTTAATACAGGTTCACCAAAATACTGGGCGTGGACAAATGTCAATTTATGCGCGTATTATGTACAGTACCAACTCATTCAAGCTTACAATAATACAATCAAGCGATATCTCTACCTTTAACAAACGAATATTGTATGTGCATATGGAATTCATTAAACAGGCCGCAAAACAGTCGAGCTGGCCCGTAAAGTTTTCCTCTAATATCTTCGGCTGCGATTTTAAGTTTATTTCCAGAGTACTGCAGTAATTTTATAGCTCACACAACCAAAGTACTGTACATGTTTACAACAGAAACTCAATACAATAACGGGAAATAACACACATAACCTTTGTAGCGAAGTGTTGATGGTGCAATAAAATCGGAAATTGATATGTGGTTTTAGGTTTCCATTCAAAGGTGGCCGCAATACAGGTCAAAATAACAAAGACAGACAAATACGGGACTGCAGACCGCTCAAGTAGCCGAGACCGCTTAATAGAGGTGACCGTTTAACTAGGTAGCAAATACATAGATTGTATGGGAGAAAATTCGGGACTTTGAAAACTGGCCGCTTAATACAGGGCCGTTATATACAGGTTTGACTGTAGTCTCTTCCCACCAAAAGATATCCATACAAAATGTTATGGTATGTATAACATGACATGTAATCCCATTCTGGGGTGTTCAGTCCAATCTGTAACGTTTATGTTACGGCCTACATGTGTATCACTAAATAAGGACTAAATAACTCACCACACGTCTATAAATTAGATTACGTAATTTTCCACGGACTATTACAACAGACTAAACTAAATTAATAGCTCGTTGTAAATGACATCAATTTCTAGCCTAATTAAGGTTCTAACGAGTTTAGAACTAGAAATGCTTTGGTTGCTTAAGGCGGGCTATAATTGTTTTGGCTGCCTAATGCTAGAATTGGTTTTGTTGCCTAAGGCAAGAATCGCTTTGGTTGCCTAAGGCTAGAATTGTCTTAAGTGTTGTTTCAGACACTTGTTACATTTCTACGAAATACATTCTACACAACCTAAAAACTATTTCGTGGGAAGTGCTCCACGACCGGCTATTACTGTATTACAAAAGATACAATTCCCTAGTAGAAGTTTCGGCAAGTGTCAAAGTTCTAATGATCTGGGAAATAGAGGCTTTCCAACGTAACAAAGTGAGTTGGAAAGCGTCTTCATTACGGCACGTAGCTATTTGTTTATCACTTAAGTGATAGTTCATTAGTTATTTTCTTGTACATATGTTTAATATTCATATTTGAGGTATATAAAGACCAATCAGTTTAGAATTCTTTCTCTCGCTTGCTGGACAGCCACAAGTCAGCCAAACTTTCTGACGGAGATTTTATAGTGGAAGATACGTATGCAACTCTACGCGAAGGTATACGTATATATTCGTAATGTTTTTGAACACGTCGTATATTCACGAAATGTTTGACTCAACGATGCAGTAGACATAATTTGTTAGGGCTTGTTTTTTGCTTTACAAGGCATTTGTGACATTAATGATTCTTCTGTCTATTTTTTCTCCTATGAATTCTCGTCTCCATCGCGGGAAAATCGGACAATTTTGGAGGAACTATTATCCAAGAACCTTCAGCGTTGAAACACAACGGAAGAGCACTGAGTTTGAGCTAAAGATTCTTTCAAGTCTCCTTGGAAGGTGGCGTACTTATTCTGTTAAGAGGTAAATTAGAGGATACCTTTGAAACTCTACGTGAAGGTATGTATTCGTACTGTTGCATAGTCGTAAAAGTCAACGAGGCAGTACAAAAAGTTTGAGAATTTAAAAATTCAGTCCTACAACGTAGTACATAACATTTAGTGCTCCTTATGTGTTTTACAAGCCTTCTGACATGATTTTTCTTTGTCTATTTTTTCTCCTATGAATTCTCGTCTCCTCCGCGGGAGAACCGGATATTTTTGGAGGAACTGTTATCTCGGGATCCTTGCTGGCCATGGTCAGCCGCCCAGTCACACGTGCACGTGCAGATCGAACATCTCAACATGCACCAAAGGGTCGCGATCGAGTCCCTATACAAACGCCATCCAGATTGTTATACCAAGAGAAACCTTTAGCTTAATGAGTTCAGTTGTTATATGATCAGACTTTCATTATTTTTAAGATTCTTCAATTTTTGTTTAGGTGACATTGATTTTGAATTATTGTCTGCTGTTTTCGATAAACTATAGGCGAAGTTGCTTGAGAGTTAATGATCTATAAGTGTTTAATGTGAAGGATTTCTTTCTGTAGTTATAAACATTGATAGTTTGAGGTTTGCGGATATCAGTTGCTTTTATATAGCTTAAGTATAGAGCTCGCTCTTATTCAGTTATTTTTAACTACAGTAATTAGGTGTTATTGATTCATCCAGATTTCACTGGGAATGCAATTCATGAATTATTACGTAACAGATTTAGAGTGAATTTTCAGCTAACTCTTTGTAATATATTTTTTGTAGCTGACAGAAGGCCGTAAATTATTACTACTCTTAGTCATTCAGTTACCCCGTATTATGTCATTCAAGTTCAAGTATATGAAGTGGTTCAGTTTGGCTACTTTATCGATTCTTTAACGAAATGCTAAGAGAAGGATTGTTTTTCTCTTACTAGTGATTTGGATTAGTTGAAATTTATTATCACGTACCATTGCTCGGGTATTAATCCAAATCGTTGAAAGTGTCTGTCCCAAAAAATCAAGGATTTTCTGGGATATATTGCGATATATTAATATCGTGTTTAAATATATCGTTCAGACTTTATTATTACTAGTTAGATGATAGTAATTTTGCTTGTAAAATTTGTCTTTACATATATATATATATATCTGCTTACTGAAATTCGTTTGTAAAGTCTGATTTAAAATCGGGCTGGAAGTGTAATGATAAAAGTTTAATTAGTTGTAACTATCCTATCGAACCATTATTTTACTTTATTAGTTTTGTTACGCAGGACCTCATTGTAAACTCCTCGAAGATATGTGAACCCTGTCTAAACATAGCAGTTGTTGTTATTAGTATTAGTATTATTGTGAGCCTCTTAGACGGGCGAATGATTTGGTATTATTAAGTATACCATGTTTGTACGTTGTTTAAGATTGTGAAATTGATCTGTTTGAAGCAGATTTCCCTGACCTTAGAGTAAGGGATGTGATATAGTGTAGCACGATTTCAGTGCCGTTGTCTTTTTGGCATTACTGCATGGATTGCATTAGGTCCAATTGGACCAGATTATCTATCAGACAAATAATGGATCAGTATTTTCTGATTTTGCAAAAGAGTATTGAAATATGTATATAATGAAAGCGTTTGATGGTGTATTAAATGAATACATTTTTAAGGATTTTAATTTCATATTGACAGTTTTGTCTTGTATAGCAGCTTTGATCTGTGATGCAAGTTTTACAGGTTATGGTGCATTTATTTTTTGTTGATCGCAAAATTCTGTATTGTATATGAAATGAAGATGTTAGTGTAGAGAGATTACTGTTGAGAGTTGGACTGTTGTTAATTTACGTTATTCATGTATTATAGTCCTATTGTCATTTTCATGATTTATTTTATTAACCTTTTGTTTTCAGACTCGTTGGATTCCTCGAGACCAGATTTCATTTGTTGGATATAGATATCAATAATGGGTTGTTAACCCTAAGCTGTTCAAAATGATTTTCAGTCAGTCTTAGTCCGTTTTGATATAGACATGATGTGCTGACATTCAATTCTTACTTGCCACGGTTAACTATTCCGATCTTGAATCTGTTGTTTTTCCAACACAAATGTTGGAGTGATTTGTAACAATTGGGCTGGAAGTGTGATGATAACAGTTTAACTGTGAGCCTCTTAGCGGGCGAATGATTATATAGGTATGCTCTTAGGTATACCATATATTAGAATGTTATGAAATTGATCTGTTTTAAATAGATTTCCCAGACCTTAGATAAGGGATGTATTACTAGTGTAGTGTGGTTTCAGTATCGTCTTTTACACTGTATCGATCGCATTTAAGGTCGAATTTCACCACATTTTTATCAAACAAGTGGATCAGTATTTTCTGATTCTGCAAAGAAGTATTGATATACGTATTTAATTAGGAATACCTGTACCCTTTGTTGTCGATCGTGCTCTGTTTATCGAGTAGAAACTAAAAGTCAGTGTTTTCTGCATGTCCTAAATTTAGTGTAAAAATTATTGAAGAGGGAACTGCACACGTGTAAGATAGCGGTATGATGCATGTTTTTCTCATGTTACTCTTTTTGTTTTGTTGTCAACGGTCTTCCCACAGGTCGGAGTCTTGAGCCGAGCATGACAGGTTGAACATCGCCTCAAATGCCGATGCTTAGCAGATCACTTCCTCCTTATCAGATGTGTTTCAAGGCATCGTTCTTCTCCTCAAACGCTGAGGCTAGCAGTTCACTTCCTCCTTATCAGATGTGTTTCAAGGCATCGTTCACGATTGTAGGAATACAAGAATGCATGGATTCATTGGGGGAAAGAGAATAGATCGCGAAGTTCTAATTGTTTTACCCATGTTCATTGCTGTTGTCTTCTCGTATTTTAGAGATTAATTTTGTCTTTTTGAAGCTTCATTGCAAGTCACCTGCACGTGCCTAGTTAAGGAAGCCTTGTACGGTGTATGGTGTCGACGAGCCATAAAGTTGCATGTCTATTTTCAACTGATATTTCGTTACGTTTCGGTAAAACAAACTGAGGCATCCATGAAATTGCTAGGAAAACTAGTATACTGAAAGAAACCCCGAGAATAGAATTGTAATCTCTTGGTGGCCAGAATCAGTTCTCTTTTTTCATTTAAGGGCAATGTTTCATCTTGTTTCGTTTGTACCCTTTATAAGATGGTAATGAATTCAAATCGTTAGGAAGCATGTGGCTCATATTTACCTGAGCACATGATTATTTTTGCTCTAAGCGTTCAGTATTCCTTTTATGCTCTGTGTTACTTCAGTATTATTTCAGTACTTCTGGTGGTGTATTCCAACTTCATGCGGTTTCCAATTTCTTTTCCAGAGACGGGAAGCCAGTAAACATGTTATGCTGTTGCCATTAGATTACAAGATGATAAGCTAATGGTATCTAGATCTTTCGATCGATTATTTATTTACTTGTCTCTTTCTATGCTTGCTTCCGTTACGGTTCTCGTCTTTGTAGTTTTCTCGTTTGCCGTTTGATGCTGTCCACCAGGCATCCGGCACTGTCACACTCCACTAGTTGTAGTGTTATTATGATTTTGTACGCTTTGGGCGTGTTTCGTAGTATAGGAATGAATAGAGGCTTTCCAACGTAACAAAGTGAGTTGGAAAGCGTCTTCATTACGGCACGTAGCTATTTGTTTATCACTTAAGTGATAGTTCATTAGTTATTTTCTTGTACATATGTTTAATATTCATATTTGAGGTATATAAAGACCAATCAGTTTAGAATTCTTTCTCTCGCTTGCTGGACAGCCACAAGTCAGCCAAACTTTAGTTTTAATGTTTTTAAATTATTATTCATCAAGATATAACCATTTTGGCTTTAGCCCTCGGAGCCTTGTACGATTGCATTCGGTCGAGGAGTACGTTTCCAGAAGTTTTTCCACGTAGCAAGACGTGGTTTTTTACGATGGTTTTTCGTACCGGGCAACGTACATTATTTTCTTTAGATATCGATTTTTCGGTATTATTTGATTTAAGCATGTGAAAAGCTATTTATTATCATGTCATTACGTCATTTGATTGTGCAACCATCCGTTTAGGATGATGTGTGGTTATGGAATGTTTTCTCTATTCCTTCATGTCCTGTTAAATCATGTCCTGTTAAATATTATGATTTTGTAATATTAGTACTATGTAATGATTTGTAATACCGTAGTTTATTAAAGAAACCGTTTGATGCTGTCCACCAGGCATCCGGCACTGTCACACTCCACTAGTTGTAGTGTTATTATGATTTTGTACGCTTTGGGCGTGTTTCGTAGTATAGGAATGAATGGTTACCTAACCTGATCTGTCACCTATCAATAAAATGTCACAATCTTATGTTTTCGCCACGACTTCAGCTGCCATTCTCGACCATACCTGTGGAGAAAAGCTCCATGCGCATGCGTAACAATATTGCGGCATAATATATTTTCTCGTCAATCACCGAGGCAATTCTCGCATGTCGAATCGTTTTTTAAAAAGTCTTGAGTTCAGTGTTTTCGCCAGCGTTCCCAATTTCAGGTACCTCAGAGTTTGTTGCGGTTGCAATTGTCTCCCTGTCATAATTGCTGACCGATATAACTTGAACAACTTTGTTTTTCTTCTCTCGGTGAATGAAGCCTGTTAGAGAATGCGATTCAGTTCGTCCACAGCAGAACAGGCTTCTTAGATAACGACGAAACCTACCGCTGTGGAAACAATAAATAATTGGATTCACTGCTGAATTGACTGATACCATAGCAACACTGGCAGGATAGGCAATGCTCCCTTTAACAAGTGCCGGGTTGTACGCGCTTGTGGTATACACACTAAGCTCTGGAATCCAACAGAGCGTATACACGACACTTACTGTTAGGACAATTTTCGTGACCTTTCTTTTGCTTTTGTGGGCAGCAATTTGAACGAATCCGCCAACGGCATTTCCCGAGTCAAACCACAGCTTGTAAACGACTTGAGAGTAGAGGACAAACATGGTGGTGACGGGAACTATGCCAACGACAAACAGACAAAGTGCGCTGTACACTTTGGGTGAGTACTCGTAAGGCCACTGTTCGGTACAAAAGCCTAGGGTTTTATTGTATCTCTGCACAACAAAACCGATTACATTCCAAGAGAAGGCGAAAAACCAGCAAAAAGCCACCATAGCTTTGAGCTTGGGCATCGTAATTCTATTTTGGAGGTCATGTGGTCGTGTGACGGCGTAGAATCTCTCAACAGCGATAGCCACGAGGAAAAACGCCGACGTATAGCCACCCGTCCACGCCAATGTACCTCCAGTAATGAACGCACACAACACGTCACCTCCGGTGCCTTCAGGGTGATGAAAAGTGCCTCGAAAGATAAACAGGGGAGTAAAGAACACGAGCAGCATCATGTCTGAGATGGCTAAGTTGACGAGGAGATAGTTCATAGGTGTTCTCATGGGTTTGTTCAGTAGTACTACCAGGCATACCAAGATGTTACCAACGACTCCAGTCACTGTGACAGCAGAGAATGCTGTTCTGAGTACAATTTCCTCGACTGTTGACATGCTCCCTTTATGTGTTCAAGCCTACGAGTAAAAGTGCAACAATAACCTGAGTTGTATATATTCTTAGTTAATACTGGTGAATCAATAGTTCCCTGTATATAAATACAGTCAAACCTGTATTAAGCGGTCATCCTTGGGGAATAGTCAACTGACCGCTTAATACAGGTTGACCGCTTGCTACAGGTTTCAATGTATTCCATTTCGTGGCCGGTTATTACTCGGGCCAGGCCTTCGGCCGGCACGAGTCAGAAAATGCAAGCCGTTTATTATTATTATTTTTTTTTTTTTTTGTGTCGCTGTTTGGCGCCAGTAACCAATCAGATTACACAGGAGCGAAATACAATCTCAGCTTAAGTGTTTCTAAACACGTTTAGATATAAAAGGTATCGAATTATAATCTCAGGGTAGATTTCGTCAGGCGCGCTCAGATAACAAAGGTCAAAGCTCTCAGACAAGGCGAGACAAGGAGATATCGATTTCTATGAGTCATTGTCAGAAATCTATTCCCGGCCGTAAAATTAGGCAATACCACCGTCTGCCAATGGGTAACTGAACTGTCAGGTCAACTACACAGCTTAGAGAGTCTTTCTACTAGATTGAGAGACATTAATATACTGTTACATGTCTGTTAATATGGGGAAAACTGAAGAAACCCTCATTGCATTGAGTTTGATAACTAGCCTGAAATACAGCCGCCTTCTCAGTTAGTTCCAGGGTCCTTGAATTTTCAAATGGCTCAACTCGTCGCGAGCGCAAGTGAACTTGTGAAATTATCGCCATCACGCCGCGTATACAGTCAAGTCTGTTTGTCTCGGAAAGTATTTATTGTAGTTTATATCTCTTCCCTAATTGCACTGATGAAGGACTCGAAACCCTAAACGTCCCAGCAGCTTGTGTTACAGCTGATAAACGGAGGAAATGGCTCTACTGAAACAAAATCAAAGCGGACGAGTTTCGTGTTGTTTAGCTTTGCGGCCGAAGTCCATCATTGTCTGTGGTTCGGCGGGGAAGAAGAGTGTTCGTTGGGATTACTTTCAACAAAGTACACTGTATTTCAACTACCAATCTCGTACAAGTGCCTTTAATTTTTAATGATTTTCACGAAGTGGTCCTTTTTTGGCAGAATTTATTTTAGAAACAGTTGGCCTCATACCTAAAAGTGACAGCCCGAGTAAACGCCCAGCGGGCGTCTTGTTTTTAATAGAAGGAAACCTTTAAAGTGCTACTGCGATCAAATTACACTTTACTTTTTCTTCAGTTTCGGAAAGTAACATTACTATTTAAATACTTACCATTTCAAATCTTAAGTAAAAATTCCTACGGGAAATCTGATTATTTTAGCCATTAATTCGAACAGATATTGCGGATGACGCACTTCACTGACCACATACTGAAAAAAATGGACACAGGTTTTGTTACGGGCGCGGTCTTCCTCGATCTGTTCGAAAGCTTTCGACACCGTGGATCATTCACTTCTACTAAATAAGCTCACTAGTTTGGGCTTTTCGAGTCCCAGTGTGGAGTGGTTTAAATCTTACTAGTCCCTGAGAATGCAAGTTACTTCAGTTGGTGCACTTGGTGTCAGCTCATCAGCCAAACACGTACCCGTTGGTGTCCCACAGAAGCGTATTAGGACCCTCCTCTTTATCATCTATATAATGAACTGACATCTTGTGCGAGATGCTGCGATGTCTCTCTTCACGCTGAAGACACAGTCATATATTACTCTTCAAACGATGTAAAGGACCTTACGGACAAATTGAACTCGGACCTGAAGGTTTTTAGCAAATGGTTCAATGACAATTTATTAACTGTAGAAGTCCTTTAGTGGTTTCAGTTATCGCTAGAGATAAACGGTTACTTCCTGGAACGGAAGGAATCTTTTAAATACCTCGGTATACGAATACAACAGAATATAAGCTGGGCTGAACATATTGATGCCCTAAGCAAGAAAACAGGAGAAGTGTAGTTTGATCGCAGAAGCACTTTAAAATTTACAGAGAAATGAAATAATCAGGGGCTCCTGAAATAATATATTATCTCGTCCATTTGTGAACCGAAAGTTCCCCTGCGAAATAAAATTTAGCATTCCTAGGAATTGCTAAGAATTTGCTAAGAATTCCTAGGATTTTATTCCTTATTCCTGCCAAGAGGGGAAACAACTCTCAAGGCACTAACACATACATCGTAGGCAGTGTCCAACTCGGAAGCTACGCTACTTTGGTCACTGCGCACGATCTCAATATAGAATATGTACATTTCTTTATTTTCATATAAATGTATTGTTAATGTAATTGTAACTGTAGTCATTGTAAATAGTACAGAGTGCAGAATAAACTTGAACTTGAACTTGAACCTATGAATTCATAGGAAAACCTAGGAATTCTTAGGAATAGAGGTATTCCAAGCTTTGGTTGATTTTTGAATAGCTGGGAATCAAATTGCTAGGAATTCATAGGAATTCTTAAGATCAATAACTACTGGCCAGCAAACCTTTGAAATTTGGCAGCAGTTATAATCTTTCCATCTAAAGATTCTTTTTCGTGAAATACTGTTGAATTTACATTTTGAGAGAACTGTAAAAACACCAAACACGCACGAGTGAACGGTGAAACGAACAGGTCCTTTGTCCACTCTCGCCTTGGCACCTAATTTGAAATCTAGCCGATCTAGTCTTCAAGTACCCCTCAACCCCAATTTTTTTATTTTATATTCGAAAAAAGAAGATAATTTTGAGTAATTCTGCCAAAAAAGTTTTAAATTTTCATTAATCCTTGATGAGCGATTGTAAACGCGATCTGATGGCAAAGCCCCTCCATTAGAATTGTGACGTAGTGAAGGATTTTTCTTTCTGGACATGGATGAATACGCACGTTTAGCAGTCAACCCACTTGCGCCTTTTTCTGCCTAACGAACTCTCATCTCCCCAGCATGGAATTTTGTGAAGACTGATATCTTGCTTGGGGTCTGAATAGTTGCTGCAGCCCCCTACAACACACATATTTAGCATTCGACTTCTCTTTGTAAATTTTGACGACTGAAACAGACGGTTTTCCGGCTTCACTTACGTCACAAGATTAGGCACGGGATTTTGTCATATATATTTAAACGCTCATAAAATATCAAGGATTAATGCGAATTAATTTTTTTTCGCAGAAATACTCAAAATTACCTCTTCTTTTCGAAAATAAAATATAAATTTTGGGGTTGAGGGGCACTTTCAGTCCTCCAACCAATCTGGTGCAAGCTATTACGAAACTGATATGGATCAACTTGGTTCTAGTCTTTACTTGATCGGTTAAAGTGGAAACATGGCGGAGAGTTTGGCAAGGCCGGCAAAGTCTGTGTCTATAGTTCTGTTCGAATTTCTTAACAACAACACACATTTTTAAAGGGTTGGAAAAACTAATGCTTTGCTTCATTAAATCGATAAGTAATAGTCAAAATAAACAGGAAAATAACGTGATTTTGAACTTTTTTTTGTAGCGTCAGTGACTCAGGCTCGTAACACAACACAACATAACAATGACAACAAGCTTTAATACAACAAGAGCCCATCTGGGCTTTCACTCGGGCCACATGAGATTGAAGATGAAATTACACTTTCATTTGAAATCCTCTAGTAATAACCGAAGAATTATTATCTGAATTTAGCAGTCTTTAGGAGTGGCCGGTAGCGCGGTGACATTCATTCTCTGCTCCCCTAGTATATATATGTAATTTAATATTTGTTTTTCTCGTGTATGTTGACCTCTACTTATTCATATCATGTTCATGTTACGCACGCGCTTTTCTTGTATCAACTTACAAGAATTGACTAGCACTTCAGTTCGTCCTCTGTCTATTCTACCAGAAATGACTGCTTTCCTGGACCATATTTTGAAAGAGAACCTGATGATTGAAACAAAGCGACAAACGTCGATCTTGTCAAGCGAGTTTTGCATCTTCGCTGGCCAACCAACGAGACAAAAATTGCTTACTACAATATAGACTGTCAAGTCCTATTTAAACTGTATCCCAAACTCATCTTTTCCCATGCAATATCGTTGTAAGACTTCACCTAAACATTGAAAAGTTACAAAGGTCAGGTTTTCCTGTATTAAGGCAAAAACAAAAGAACGTAGCCGCGTGCCGAGTGCAATCATCTTCTTCGATAAAACTCATCGGAGACCAAAGCTGTTATGGCTGGAAGAGCATATACATTAAAACTATGAACTGATAGCATCCTAAAATTCGGCAATCTTGCTTATGTTGGTGTGCTCTTTCAAACCATTATATTATTCGGTTTGCATTTATCGAGTTTTCAAATTTAATACCTGCAGCTCCGAAAGAAATTAACCTCATTTGTGCTCAGAAAATAAATCAAAGCATTGTAGATGTACTGTAATATTGAGAACAGTAGTTCCTTCTCATTGTTTACTGGTGGATACATAGTCAGGGTTTCAGTAATTTATAGCCACTTACGTTTCATTGCCAGACCTAGTCTCGTTGTTCTGTGCTTTTAGGGTCTCTTGTACAAACATTTATCCAACGCTGACATTTCTCACTGATTTTGCTGTAAAGGTTTTGGAACAGAAAAGCTCCTCCTGTGAGTGATCAAAAAGGCCGAGAAAAGATGAGAAACCGCTACTAGCGGTCTCCCGATCGATGGATGCTTCATTCTCCGAGACATATCTCTTTGAGAGCCGGATTTATGAAGGTTTTTCACATCTAGAGTCACTCTTCTCCCCCTGCAACAATGCTTAGTAGTCACCATTACTGATATGACTGGGAATCTTACTGAAGCAGCTGAAGGCATTGATTCTTTTTTTTAATCGAAAAAATACGAATTCGGTCCTAATTTAGTCTGCTGTTCTGCAGGTTCAGAGTACTAATAGATGAGTGTCTCAAATGTATGATGGAGCTACATGTATCACTATATTTCTCTACTGTTCTTTCTACCCTGCGGCTCTTTGATCGCGTCCATATCGTTTTGTTTATCTCTATTTAAAAGCTTTTACCCTCCTTCCCAAAACTGCAGTCTGCTCATTATATTACAGCACTATAAAGGGAACTGTTGGAAGCCTTTAATTTCTCGAACCAAAACCTCGGCCGTGAGAGGAGTCTTGTTAACCGTGAGACTCGACTCAGTGAGAGTTGAATAACTGCTTCGGTCATCATATTCTGTGCCGAGTGAGTGTTTATTACCTACGAAACGTACCTCCAACAAGAGCGCCAGTTGAAATATCCTGAGCCTGTTGGGAGTGTTGGAAGGCTTTCGCACGAGTGAACTTAAATAAAACATTAAACTGCTTACATTTGAGAGATGGGACTCCAAATTTGAGAGAAAATTCCTCGCGCCGTGGTCCACATCTTGATTTACTGTATTTATTTATGTAAATACATTAACCTGGCGATTGTTGCGTGACCAGCACAGTGCAATCTGATTGGTGTGAATTTGACCTTTAACGCATGCGCAGAAGCCGTCTGACATGGATTAAAAAAAAAAAAACGACTTGCATTTTAAGACTCGGCGCTGCCACAGGCAGCCCGAGTAATAATAAATTACATGTATTAAGTTTTAAAATTTCTTTATTCCCTGTAATGTTAGACCAGCTTTCCAATAAAGTGTTTAGAAATTATGTAAGTGCATGAGCTTAGTCGATTGGTAACAATTCAAGTCTCCATCATGCACTCAATCATTTAATACAGCCCTAGATACTTTCACCTAAATCGCTCTGAGGAAGCAGAGGAAGGGAAGGAATCTCTGTCTAGCAGGGTAGGGAAGACCTGAATACTTCTAAATTGAAAGTACTAGTGTCTGACTTAAGAAACTAGAACTGAAACCTTCATTCCTAGGAACTTTCAGTAATTCCAAGCCTAAAAAATAACACATTCACAAAAGAAAACGGCTTAAGATGGCATTGTTAGGAATTCCTAGCAACTCCCAACTATTCCAAGTAATCCCAAGCTCTGAAAGGCAGAGCTAATTTGCAAGAGTGGGAAATTCTTAGAATTCCTAAGAATTCCTGAGAATTCCTAAGAATTCCTGAGAATTCCTAAGAATTCCTGAGAATTCCTAAGAATTCCTGAGAATTCCTAGGAATTCCCAGAAGGTTGGGAATTCATTTCAGGGGTAATGTGTCTCAACAAATAATATATTTGTGTTTCTTCCACCTCTCCCTTCAGCCTTTGCCTTGGCTCTCGCCTGACGAATCGTCCCCGACTATCAAAGGGTGCATGCATGTGTTTCGTAAAAACTGTTACCGTCGCAGTTCATTATGTATTATCACAGGTTTGTGAAATTATCGGGATTTTTCTTCCTCTTTCAAAAATTCCTACTAGGAATCAGTCTCACTATCTTCCGGCTGACAGTTTAATCACTGAAATTCGTGGCCATTCAAGGGGGGGGGGGATGGCTGGCTGGCACTTGTATGATTAGGCATGTGCCTATTTTTTAAGAAAACCGGCCGAATCCTGTACCGCCACACATAAATAATACGTCATAAACAAGAATTGGGGGCGGCTACATTCAATGGCCTGTTGTACAAATGTATTATAATGCCGTACAGAACACATCAGACTCTCACATCAGTCTCCGAATTCAACTTCAGCTGTCAACTTCGCAAGTAGCTTGTTGATTAAATTAACGGAAATATCATGATGTTAGTTCTTTTCCCTGTTAGATACTTCCGGGTTTAAGCAAGAGCACTCTGTTTTTAAAGCGTGACGTAAACGATCTTCACATCATAGCCTGAAAAATCCGATTCAGTTGTACTATATATGGTTTGTGAGGTTAGTTTACAGGGACAACTGAAAACAATTCACACATTCGGACATTCGTGGTTTCGGTATCCAAACTAAGAATTCGAACTTTGAAGTATCTCAATAAACATGACGATTACCAACACATAATTCAGTAAGAGAACGCACGTACGTATATATATTGTACCTTATACATCAAGTTCAAGTCTGACTTGACTCTTTCAATTTCCTTTCGGCGTTGGAGTAACCCTGAGTTATGCGGCTGTTCAAGTAATAATCAGTGATGTAAGATGACGATTTATGGTAAATACTAAGGGTGTGTTTTCACTAGGCGAAACCAATTGTTAGGCAAAAGTTTTTTTTGCAATACAGTGAAAACACTCCGGATGAAGTTAACTGAACATCCTTGAGTCAACCGAGTTAAATGTCCAAAGTGAAATACTGAAAGGATGTTGCGCGTTAGGGCTTTGTTTACATGAAGGGAGGTTGACCCTAGTTCCAGGACCAATAGCATGTTGTCGGATATGCAAAACAGGGACCGTGACAATGACGATAACCCAGACAGTAACGCTAAGGTCAACTGCCGTCATGCGCGTAACGTAAACAGGTCAACCACCGGAAATCACAGCCAATATATATACCGCAGAATCCCATGTAAAGCCCGAGGAATTAATCCATCATAAAGGCCTTTTTTGGGGAGCGAATTTGTTCTCATCACCTTGCGGCGGCGTGGCCGAGCGGTTAACACGGTGGACTTACAATCCAGTTCGATTCCTTGTGCGCTCGACCACGTTTGTAAAAAAAAAGTCGATTTGTCTCCTCGTCGACTGGGATTCTTATCCAAGCCGGCGACAATAAAAAAACTACTGCTTACCAGTAACTGTGTTTACCCTCATAAGGATTTTTTTGCTTCATTACCGGCTATGAGCTAGAATTCCCTGGAAGGGGGGGGGGGATACACTCTTGTTTATGATGTAATATATATATTTATGACATAATATGTAAGAATCAGGTGAATGCAGTGCAGCTTGAAAGTCGTGATCTCAACTTCTCAACTAAGAAATGGTGCATGAGAATACTGTCAATTCTCTTACTGGTAGGAAACGACAGAGTACACCTTGCTTCTATTTTTTCTGCTGAAGAAATCAACTTGCACTTCCAGCAGATTAAACTGACCCTAGCTACGTCCAGCCAGAGCATGTTCCCATCAGCCTAGACGATACAAGAACCCCCTGCATCTGTGAGTCCAGCCAGGAGCCCATTACTAGGAGCGTCCATCTTGCATACTAGGTTTGTGAGCCAGCGTATGACCGGATTGAGCTATATTTAGAACAGATCTCACGGGAGTTCACGTGTCCACACTTTAGGAATCCAATCAAACCATAGTCAGGACAATGCAGCGTTAGTAAAATCATCTCAAAGAACAATAGATCATTCTTAATCTCGATCATTACGGCAAGCATATGCACGATTGCAGCAGAGTCAGAAGGCAGTTACCCGGGAAACATGTTCTAAAAATAGCTCAAACCGGTCATACGCTGACTCACGGGTATAGTATATATGGACGCTCCTGGTAATGGACTCCTGGTCCAGCACATTTAAGGGAAGAGGTCAAAACAATGGATTTCAATGGGACCCAATTTTGTCAGGGGAGGTGGTGGGTGGCGGGTAATACCCCTTACCCCTTTTTTCGAGGGTGATTTTCTCGCGTTGTAAAATAGGGATACCTGATTTTAATGCAGACACACGTTCTTCTCTACCTGTAGAAACTAGAAATATAGTTACTTCTTAAATAACTATTTTATCCAATAACATAGTCAAAAATCTAGATTTTGCCAAAATAGGTGGTGGGTTCCGAGTACAACCCCCCTTCCATCAAAACTGGGTCCCGCCAGAGTACCATTGTTTTGACCTCTTCCCTAAGTTCTTGATGCGTCTAAAAAGAACACAGAGCAGCTGGTCCTGATGAGCTTCCGTACTGGCTATGGAAAGACTTTGCTCCCGTACTGTCACCGATTTATTACTAGAATTTTTAAGCTATCTATTAAGTCTCAGGCTGTACCTGGATTATGGAAGTTAGCTAACATTAATCCTATACCCAAGGAGCTACCTATTACAGAGGAGCTACCTATTACAGAGGAGCTACCTATTACAGGAGCTACCTATTACAAGGAGCTACCTATTACAGAGAAGCAGCAGCTTAGGACTATCAATTCGATCACTAACGTTGTTATTAGGCTTTTGAACGTATTGTGTATCAACAGGAGCTTAAACGTACTCTCGCCCAATTTATTACATTCTCATTCTTTCTCTTTTTCAGTACGATATTGAGATATGGGGTTCCGCTTATTATCCTAAGTACCTCAGCCAAATAGACAGGTTCCTTAAACGTGCTGTTAAATTATTTGGCTACTTAATTCATACTCAGTATATATTGCTGATATGATAGAGAATAGTGACACACGTCTATGGAATAAGATATCTAACGATCCAACAAGCCAATTTTACGATCTTTTGCCTCCTAAATTAAGCGAACGAGGGAGCTCCGGCCATGAATTTGTTCTACCTCCAGTACGAACTGATCGTTTTATGATGCCTCTAGTTTTTTATAATACTATTTTTAATTGTTATTGATTATTAGTATATATTAGTATCCATTAGAATTGTAAGTAGATTCCTTAAATCGTATGCTTTAAGTATTGTTAATAAAGACTATTATGTGCGGTGGTACCGGGGACGTTTTTTTTGTAACTGAACTATGTGGAATTCCAGGTTCACAGTATAGAATTTCGGGCTAGAATAATCGGCCTGGCCGCTGTTTTGCCGTAGCGGAAGATGGAGATGCAGGGGATCCAGGTGTCGGAGGGGGGGGGGGGGAACTCCCATATAAAAGAAGAGGTAGGGATGCTTGTCGGATATTTTCGATTTGACTCCTAAGAGGTACTAAAATGGGCGTGGCTCAAGCTTATTTCGACCCCTAAAAGGTACCGATAAAAACATGCCAACATTTTAAGCTTTCGATGCCTTTTATTGCTATTAACATGTTGTATCATCAAGCACATTCTTCCTTGTTGTTTTCAAAAGCGCTGTCATTCTCTAGCATTCGGTGGCACCCGACTTCTAAAAGGTACCGCTTTACATAGAAATGTCTGTGTTTGATCGTGGATACCCTAAGTGGTACCAAACTCCTGATTTTGACCCCTAAAATGTACGACGAGCATCCATGTACCCCTCACATAAGGGAGTCACCCCCGGAATCCAGGGCATGCAGGGGATGCAGGGGATGTAAGGAATCCAGGGGATGCAGGGAATGCAGGGGATGCAAGGGATACAAGGAAGCCATGGTATACAGGGTATGCAAGGGATGCAGTTGATGCCGGGGATGTAAGGAATCCAGGGGATGCAGTGGATGCAGGAGATGCAAGGGGTGCAGGAGATGCAAGGTACTGGCAGGGCATGCAGGGGATACAGTAATAGTAGACTAGCTTTCTCTTCCGCCAGTGCAGAAATGTTAGCCTAGTGTTAGAAGCATCTGTTTTTCAGTTCAGATTACCCGATTTCCTTCCAAATGTTCTGAATTTCTGATAGCAGCGGCCATGGGATCGGGAAGGTTGAGGAATGTACTTTACCTCATTCCCATTATCATGTTCGTTGCCGTCTTAGTTTGTCGCTTTTCTTTAGGAAGAACTAAGTAACGATTTGATATGTTTGAAGTTGCTAGCCATCTGATTGGTTGATTGTGACTATTGCGCAAAAATCGCGTTTTGCGTCGGAGAAATATAATAAAAAGAAAGCCGAAACCTAGACTGGGCGCTGCCACAATCAGCCCGAGTAATTATTAGTTCACGATTCCGAGGGTTCTCCAAATTTGTTTCCTTTTTTGGGGGATGAGTAAAATACTTTTTAGTAGGGGAGGGGAATGACTAATTCGATTTGCTTCAAAACTACATGTTTACTCGATAAGATTCATTTCCTGAAGGGAGCGAGACATTTAGTTTGGCAAGGCATGCCCTCTGGTGCACATATCAAAGTCAGTGCATACTGAAGAGAACATTTGGTATTGATGATCGCTTTGAAGGAAATGCGATTTTATTCGAGAGATAACAACTTCAGTACTGGCATTATATAAGAAGTACCGTTTAATAAACGAGCAGCAGAATTTTATCAGGTTTAAAACTCGAGGGCGCTTTATAAACCATTGAACCTTTGTATTCACAACGCCATGCAAAATATTCGAGTAATCACCGCCTGCGATTACGAACTTCTCAAGGGAATGGCATGAAGAAATTACCATACTATGTTGTTTTGAAGCGGCGTTTCGCAATGCTGAAAGCATTGTGTGGCAAAGAACAAGCTACGGGCAAGAATAACCTGCACTTGAAGGATTTAGTGTCGTGGTTGACATCGGTAAAGTTCAAAACTTGGAAAGCGATGTGACTGACATGACGGCAGACTAACTTTTTGACTCCGGCACAAAATATGAAGTTTGATGCACGTTTTTATTATTTTACGGCTTTGAGTTTGGTTTAATAATTGGAACTAAACAGTGGCTCGGTAAACAAGTAATGTTATACCATGGTAGCCTCGGATTCTTTTGTTCTCCGAGGCACATTTAAACCACTAATTTTCCCTGATAAGAGGGAAATTTAGAAATATGCATTGTCTCGAAATTTCTTGGCGGGAAATTTCGAGACAATGCATACTTCTAAATTTCCCCCTGCATGCGCAATGAGGGAAAATTAGAAGAGAATGCAGGGCTGGAAGTGAGAGGGTCAAAAGCATCAACTCCTGCTCCCCTCTGGCACGACTAGCCTTGCACTCCCAGGTGAAAAATACTGAATCCAACCTGACCTGTCTTCATTATACCCGTCAACGTAATCCATGTGGGATGAGCTATTTCAATCTGCGCGTCATTTCTCAAGCCAGCTTCTTCCATGTGGGATATTTAAAACCATAAACGTGCATGCTCTTTGAATATTTAGTCAACTGCATAATTACATTGTATTTCAGTGTTATTCTTCTCAAAAACAACACGCTTGTCCCCAAGGGAAACCAGCGTCGTTTAATCAATGGCGCTCAGTCAAGCATTACACAAAACGTTTTCGAAAGCAACTCAACTGCGACGTCTTAATTAGTTTCGGCAGAGAAAACTAAACTTCTCAGAGATTTGTTCCGTTCCTCGGCGATCATAGTATAAAGGGCTTATTACACGGAAAGTTGTGTAATACGGCTGGGTATTTTTACGAGTCAGTTTTATTTTTTCGAGCCTGAAAGGCGAGAAAAAATAAAATTGACGAGTAAAAATTCCCAGCCGTATTACACAACTCTTCGTGTAATAAATTGTTTATTATACGACAGCTAACACGAACAAAACATGTTTGTTTTCGCTTACCTTACTGCTCTGTTTGAAGAAAATCTTGAGAGAAGAAATCTCGAGAGAAGAAATCTCGAGAGAAGAAATCTCGAGAGAAGAAATCTCTCAGCCTCACGTCGGGGGCGGGCGCGCACTGAAAAGTTTTTTTCGCGCGCTAAAAGCTGATTGGCTGTTACTCAAACAGCCCCACTTCGATTGGCTCGCGCGCTTACAAAACCTTTTAAGTGTTGAATAAACCTGTGCAAACCGGTTTGCGACCCGTGTAATACCGTCTCATATTTGCACTCGTTTTAGCCCGTATTTGCACTCGAAAACGCCAAGTCGTATAATAAAACAAACTTATACCATAGCATTTCGGGGTATTATAGTGATTAGTAGTTGGATAACTTAATTTTAAAAATATTATCTCGGTAGTCTGCTGATATCAGTAAATTTAGTGCAAAATTTATTATCTAGGTACCTTATGTTCCGTGTACTTTTTGCTATCTTTGGGTCTTTATCAGTGAATTCTTAATTAGGATGAAACTTTATATAAAATGTCATGTTCATTAGTATTCTTTATATAAAACGTTCATCCTAATTAGCAATTCAATGAGAAAGTTGAAACATCAATAGAAATTCCAAGAGTGGGAAGGTACTTATCCATTGTCGCCGTTTCCCCCTGGGACAGAATTCAAATCCCACCGCGGGCTTTTTAGAATGATGAGATTTTATCAGGTTTTGAGGAGCATGCACGTGACTGATTTCCTTCATTTGACTGGACAAAATGCTCATTAATTATTCATGAGTTTTTGAAGCTTAATTTATATTGTTACTTACTCTATGCAGAAATCCATAACCAGACTTCTGCTATATGTCGATGCCTTAATTATTATAATATAATAACAACAACAACAACAACAGCAGCAGCAGCAGCACTTATTCATACACGGTGCGTTTTACTGCAGCATAAGCTGATATGGCCGTGTTTAAACTAAACGGAATAAGAATACTCATCATACATATGCTCTTCCTGAGAGCTGTGTCTATAACTACAAAATTCATAAAAATACAAAATCGTATTGATAATAAAAATGGCGACACTATTTCCGTTTAGTGTTTTATACATTAATATTGCTAATTGTCTCAGTCATTGTCCCACCCCAGCTCATCCAGTAACTCAGCCGACCGCTTATCATAATTTGAAAAAGTGACCACTCTTGCGGCTCTGTTTTGGAGCCTTTCAAGTGTGTCAGACATCCCTTTCCCACATGTTCCCCATATTGCGCTACAATAATCAAAATATGGTAGCAGAAGGGAATTATAGATTGTAATTAAAGTTTCAAAGGGAACGAGATGCCTTACTCTTTTTAACGCGCCAATTCCTCTCGAAGCTTTCTTAGCAGTTTTATTTATTTGATCTTTCCATGTAAGGGATTGATCTATCTCTACTCCGAGATATTTATATGTCAATTCCCTTTTCAGAGGTTTGTAATCTACTTGCATTTGAAAAGGATAATCTAGGCTTCTTATCTTATTTTGACTGGCTACTATCATGTATTTAGTTTTAACTACATTTAGGCTAAGCTTGTTTGCTTTTAACCATGTATGTATTTCATGCAAATCATGATTCATTTGTTGCCTTCTGGCTTATCTGATTATACTTCTGGTTGTCTCTAAAGCTCTGTCTGGAATGGTTGACATTTTGCCATTGTAGGTGAGAAAATTGGGGAAAACTGGTTCCAAGAACAGACCTGTTTTCTCTATTTTCGCCTTAACAATCTATCAGGGTCAACCATTCCAAACAGATCTTTAGAAACGACCAGAAGTGTAATCAGATAAGCAAGAAACCGTTACTTTAAAAATGCAGTGTGACCGGCGCATTTTGAGATGAAATTTCCAGATTTTGTA
This sequence comes from Actinernus sp. WN-2022, assembly GCA_030867875.1. Lineage (NCBI taxonomy): Eukaryota > Metazoa > Cnidaria > Anthozoa > Actiniaria > Actinernidae > Actinernus > Actinernus sp. WN-2022. The sequence continues at coordinate 73,883,890 of JAOWCC010001634.1, read as the reverse complement.
AAATAGGCACGTGGCTGGTCCAACGACTCAGAACGCTGAGATGAGTGATAACCACTATTTTTGTAGAATTCAGGCAATCATAAGCCACTCTTTTAAAGATAAAGATAAAATCCCTGAAGGGGGGTATATTACTTAGAATTTACCCCCCGGGGGAAGATTCCTAGGAAATTTAACCCCCCCCCCCCCCCAATGTTTAACATTGAAAAATATGTTTTCACAGTTTTCAAATTTGTAAAATTCTCTAAATTTATAATTATTTTAAACTGTTTGTAAAGTTATACATTTACAGACATTGTAAATTTGTACATGCATGTTACCAAAAAATACACTGAGATAGCTGAGATAGAGAGGAATACCATGTAAGTGTCCTTTTTAAACTTTTTCGACAGCGGATGGCAAAGATTAAAGTGGATTACAAAAGCTTATTCCAGAAACTTGATTTCGGTTACAGTGAACCGATTTAAAGTTGCTCTATAGCTAAATTTATCTTAAAAGCAGTGTTTTCATCAGGCCGGCACTCAACTGTTTGTCGTTCTTCATCAAAGTTGTCTCACATGTTCTCCAGAGTATACCCGGAAAGCATACTCTGCTATTTTGTCTTTCGTCAATAGAAAGTTCATCATTTGGGGGTTGACATTCTGTATACTTATTCAAATCTAGGATCAAGACTTACCTTTTTAAAGAAGCATTGATGTAACTTAACTTAATTTTTAAATTTTCTATGAATTATGTGTTTAAAATTATAACAATTAGTGTATACTTAGTTATTGATATGTAATATTCACATGAATTGTATATGGTTTTATCATTGTAAACGCATCGAGGCGTATGCTAAATGCGTATCTAAAAACTGTAATTATTATTATTATCATTTGGGGGTTGACATTAAAAAAATGCATAGGAATGTTTATTTGTGTATGAAGGGCTGAACATTGCTTGGTGCCGAGACCACAGGGACGTGTCGCGGGAACATATCCCTTGCAATTGTTGTGTTCATAAGAGGAGTCTTGTTGCAGGGACATTGTGATTTTATCAGATGCCATCTTGAAACCGCGAGTTCGTAAGGGCTAGCTTGTGGAAAAGTAAAACGACGCTTTGCGATTGGTTTATTTTAATTTTGTCCCAGGGACATGTTGCTTGAACTGTTCACACGAGGGATTCAATTCAAACCAGTTTGAATTGAAGGGACATGTACAAGTCCCGGGGACAAAAGTTTGTCATTTAAATTGCATTGAATCGTTTACACAAGGAAATTTGTCCCATGCAGGGACTTGTCCCTTCGTGTGTACCGACCGTATTACAGATTCTCAGTTTCGGCTGTATCTGCATGGAAACAAAGAATACAAACATATTTAGTTCCGGTCTCTTAAGACAATTCATGACAATTCATTATATCAGTTGTTTTAGTATGGTTATGTAACGTTTAGGTGCTATGTCAGTTAATTAGTACTAGTATATAAGAACAGAGATTAATTGAGTTGCCACCGAAACCATCTCTAAAGCATCTCTAAAGCCATTCATAAACTAAACTTTAGATTTCATACATTAACTGTTTGTAGGCATTTTTTAAATCGGCTAATAGACGAGATACCCCTTCCTGATATTGTTGTGATCTTCATTGTCTGGAAAGTTAGGTATTAAGTAATGGTCCAGATAAGAACTGTAGTGCTCAACGGCAAGGAATGTTAAAAGGTGTTAATTTTCTGTTATTCTTTCTCATAATTTCATTGGTTGATACTTATAAATTCAATAGAAACCCATCGAAATAATGCATTTTCATTCGATATTTTTTTGTGGCTTGAATTTATTTTTGATCAAACTAACTATGGTTTATTTCGAAGAATATCGTGTGTGGGAAAAGTTCTCAAATTTGCGATTGAAAAATCCTATATCCGATCAGTTGGCTGGATGGTGGCTTCTCTGAGATTTCACAGAAAAAAGAGCCAAAAGCATATTTTTTTCCCCGAGATGTATAGTTTTGACTATAGACACCTCCTAAAGCACTTTAAAAAGCATATTGAAGCAAAATCGTATGCGAGGGAGGTTCATTGCCGCAGAACAATGGATTCTACTGTAGTTCTTAGCTGGATCATTACTTAAATGATTTGTATTCGGTTCACGAAGTGATTAGAATACATTGGGTCTATAAGTGCACAGGCATATTGTTTTGTTGCGGGGATAGGATTGCGGGGATAAGATCAGTTCTATCTCAGTGAAAACCACGGAAAAACAAGAAAAGGCAACTGTCAAGGCCTTTAATTAAAAGTACACATATTGGTTAAAACGTAAACAGAGTTCATCTCAAATGATATGTTTATTGAATTAATTTATTTGTCAACAACTGAGCAGTCGTGAACTCGATCAGTTCTTCGCACCGGTTAGTTACAAAACTATTAATTTACTCTTCATTCTGACCAACATCAGGGTTCTTCATGCTGCTATAGGGAGATCTTTTAAGCCCTTCGTACTTGAAGTGTCTTGCGTCTGTTGAGATGAAGTAAAGACACATATATCATCTGTGAATACGTCTTGAACTGAGGCATAGCTTGATGCAGTGGAGCCTGAGCAAGTAGTGCCCGAACTATTTTTTTATATCATGCAGAAACGTCAGCTACGGATAAAACAGTTCTAAAGTAAAGTTACGGATAAAACAATTAATCTCAAGTAGAGTTATGCTCTACCGAAGCAAAACATGGTGGATTTACTGGAATTTTGAAACCATTTTTGTAGCTCTAGTCATGAGTTTCTTTCACCAATTGATTAGAAACGCGTTTTAGGTCAAGTGAACAGTACTATATCTTAAAGTGCCTATGAAGCTTATTTCTTTATTTTAGATATCAATTCTACATCAAGTGAATAGTAGAATGGTACAATATATCTTGCTTTGAATGCTGTGCCGCTGAGTTAAGGAGGTTTTAATATCCAAAATGCTAATTACATGACGTCAGGGGAGGTATCTGCAATCACTTCTTAGTGGTTGTGAATGGGCGTTTCTACTGATATAGGAAAACAAATTTCTAAAATCATTTTATTTCAACCATGGGTATAACACTGATAATTTAAAAAAAATGTTTAATTGTAACAAAAAAATTGTATAATAATTGAGGCCTCCCCTGACGTCATGTAATTAGCATTTTGGATATTTTAAAAAACCTCCTTAACTCAGCGGCACAGCATTGAAAACAAGATATATTGTACCATTCTACTATTCACTTGATGTAGAATTGATATCTAAAATAAAAAAATTAGCTTCATAGGCACTTTAAGGGCCGTTTATATAGGCGATTTTTGCTGCCATTTCAGCGCGGGCTTGAATCCCTGTGTAATCACTGGAAAAACTGTACTAGTTCCAGGGAAAATAGTTGGAAGTTTGGATTTCCATGTTTTTCACACTCGCAACGGATATCGGATGGAAATATGTTGGAAATACCATGGAAAGTTTACGTTTTAAAGTTTATTTAATATCACGATTTGCAGCCAAAGGGCTGAAATACTCGTAAACTGTTACAAATTAAACGGAAAAAAGAGAACTATAACTCTACATTAATTTCTATCTATATACCTAATATAAAACCCGCGATGGTTTACACACGAAAAAAATTATATGTATATATGTTTAAAAATATAAAATATCTAAACGTTCAATTAAAAATTATTTAACGGTCCTAATACACACATGTATAAAACTGTTCTTAGTTCTTTCCGTCTTTAAGAAGGATACGACAAAGGGATTTGCTTTTCTTAGATCGTACCTGACTTTCCTCTCGTGAGGAGCAAACAATGAAGCTTGTGTGATTTGTCAATGCTTGTATCATGAAAACGTTTCACACAAATGGCTGAGCGTCTACTTTTGTTGGAAACTCTAATTTGCACGAAATTTCCATCCCATGATAAAGGTCCAGTTTTCAAGTTCCGCAGCGGCTAAACGTCACGCGCATGCGTTTTGACGAGCCAGCTCGCGCGTCCGCCCCAGTTTCCCGCCGAAACAAAAAAAAACCGAGGCCATCATCCATGTTTTTAGTTTTACGTACGTACGCGTATTTACATGAAATGTGTTGTCAAAAACAACAAAACTACTTAAAAGCTAAGCCTAAGACTTCAACAGGTTTACATTTTCTTAATTTGTAATTCACTGTGAGTTTACTAAGTTATAATTTTTTTTACAAAAATAATTAAGACCTCGGAAACTTGTATTTGAAATCAGAGCCTTCATTCTTTCGGCCAGCGGAGCATAACGCTTTTCCGGCGATTTCACATGCAGGCCACTGTAAGTAATATCGATCAGTTTGAAAGTTTAATCGTTAACTGCTCGACAAAGATATTGACGTTTAGATATTTTAAGCATCATAAAACTTGAACGAGGTTCTGTCATTTTTATGTGGTTACCATATGAAAACCTACAAACTTCAATTTCAATAAAACTGGACTTATTTTGTATACTCAAAACTAATCTTTAAATTAACAGTACATGATCTACTGCACTACGCGATCGATTCTTAGATCAGATTTCGTTTGAGTTGGATACACTACAGCACTGACTACAGCACGATTACCGTACGGCATGCCGTGACATTGAAATGGTTTCCCTTTTGTTTTTGTCCTGCTGATCCAATCAAATTACAGAAATACGGCACAGCACGCGGTTACAGCACGGTTACGGCAAGGCTACGGACATGACGTAGTGTGTCCCACTCATACGAAATCTGCTCTAGTCAAATACGTATCAGTGAAAATTACGGTATCAAGGAGGCTGCGCTTAATTTACTTTGTTCATATTTAATGGACCGAAAAGCAAATGTGCCAGGTGGATGGTAAGCTTTCTGATCAAAGAAAAATAGCCTGAGTTCCACATGGCTCTATCCTGGGCCCACTACTTTTCCTGCTTTATATAAACGACCTCCCGAATTGCCTCAAATATACCACGCCTAGGATATTTGCAGACAACACCAGCCTAACAGCGTTTGGAAAACACTAGAAGAAACCGAACAAGGGTAAATCATGATTTGATTAATAACAAGAAGTGGCTCGCTGCAAATAAACTAAGCCTAAATATAGCAAAAACAGAGTATGTAATGTCCTGATTGGATCAAGATATAAAGTAAATAACCTTCCCGTGCAACCAAATATCGTTATCGGAAATGATCCAATCAAAAGAGTTTGGGATGGCAAAGTTATTAAATATAGATGAATCCCTCACTTGGGAAAAGCATGTTGATGAAATAGCTAAAAATATCATCTGGAATTGGAGCTATTAAAAGGCTTAGATATTTTGTAGACCGTGATACGCTGGTATCCGTATATAACGCCAATAAACCTTCATTCTATGCTCGTTCAGGGATACTAACAAAACAGATTTCGGCGTATTCTGCTATAGCACTGTCCACTTGCAGTATTTGAAAGGTTTTTACGTTACGTTTGGTATACATACTGAACAACAGCGAAGCGATCGATAGCACATGTTCAGAAACCTACCCAGTAATACACTTCATCTATTACACAACGTGTTTAAAGTTATTTAAAATCGTTTCATTGATAAAAAAATGAGAAAGTAATCTACAAGTTCATCTCTGTTTTATTTTTATGTTCTTAGTCCGTTTGGGCCAATAAAAAGTATTGTTAGTAAGAAAAACATTTGCGACATAAACGGAGAGCCAATCAGAATACGTGATAGTTCAGCCAGTTACCAGGGTCTTCATGTTGGATGCGCGGAATACCCTGGGAACGAGGTTGATTTTGTCGATGACAGACCTACCGAGCTTGTGTCCTCTCTTGTTGTTTGGATATGATCCGCCTGGTCGAGGGCCGGTGAAGATAATAGCATCCATACATGCCACACTCATTACTAGTACAAGCAACAGGAGAATACATCTGGCCATCTGGAGAACTTTCTCTACTAGAGATCAGTGTAGAAGAACTGAGCAACATACTACAAAATGTTCGTCTGAAGTACATACAAAACGTACATATCTTTATTATAACAAAATTTATGAAAATACTCTTGTAAATGTAAAATTCTTGCTACCAATCGTAAAGCTATTCTAAGGATTTAAAAATTAAGAAGTAAAATTATATGGTATATACTGAAACTGGTAAGCGCGATATTAGGGCTTCTTTTAACTCTATTATGCTTGTTGATAACTTAAGTACTTTATCTGGGTTATGTACTGGCCCATGTCAGTCTTCAAATGGGCGAAACGTCGATATGTGCCGCTAGATAAGGTATGGTTTTCGAGCTGTTTTATAAGTCAGAAATAAGTAAATAAAATCATCCTTTTGAATTGACACTACACACTACACACAGTAAAACGGCTAGAGCTTCGATCGTTTCTGATAAAAATCTTGAATCATAGGATCTATTGAACAGAGCTAGGGCGGACCACACTACTTATAAATTCAGTTTGCTTGAATACCTTTTATGAAAATTCACTAACTATTTTTAAGGAAAATTCGACGTGGTTTACACTCATTATCTTTCCCAGCGGAAAGGAAACTGACATGCCGGTAACAATGTTTCTAGTTCTTTTTCAAGGTAGCTTTTGAAAACTGACACGTCATAATAATTTAATTATTAGACTCGATCGGAAGCTTTGTCTAAGGTGGCCTTGTTTTTAAGCTTGTTATCCACAAGGACTGATGGTCTTAACAGCAGGTGCGCTTATCTGGGAGTGTTTCGAAGGCTATTGAGTTCCGCATTATGCTTTCTTCAAGCTCCGCCTTTTAAACAACCTGTCTTTACTACTCCATAATGTATCTCAATATTTTCGCTACTCCATAGGCAGAAGTGTACTGTATGCTGTTTCGCAACACCTCCGACAACAAGACGTCTTTTTAGTTTCCGTAAACATGCCCACACAAAAGAGATTGTCCACTATATAACACTTGATTATGATATTTTAAAATCAGAAAGCCATAATAAAATCGGTAATAAAATCATCTCAAGAGATTTATGAAACAACTAAGAATACTAAATTTGGGGAAGCACACTCAGGCTGGACTCAGTAGACAGCAAGCATACTGACCCAGGAAAAAGAACCAGCGAGATAGAAACTGGAATGATAATGGCTGTTTAGGACTCTAAAAGACCTAAGTCAGTAATTGTATACATCAGCTACTAAGAAAAACTACTCAAGACCATGACCGGCCAGTTAGTAAGGCTATACACAAAAAATAGAGTTCTAGCTAATTGTTAATTGGCCCGTCAGTAGAAAGTGAGTATCATACCTTTTAATCGAGAGGACTTCTGTTAAACTACAGCTCGGTGTAAAACAGGTAAAACCCGATTTGTCGTAGGCAGTGAGTTCTCAGCAAACTTGGCGTCTCTGGGCTTGTTTCATTGAATGGGTTGCCGTGACTAAGGGGCGATCAATCCCAATTTATACCATTTTGAATCGCGATTCAGCTGCTATTTTAGAATAAGTACATGCCTTTAATCGGAATCAATCTATCTAACGGTTCTGTTTCCTATTTCCTGAGATTTTGCTTAAGCCGTTTATACTGGTTCTTGTTGACATTGCACAATTAACAGATTGATTCTGTTTCAACACATGAATTGCTCCCACGGCCGGAAGACCCTTCAGGGCAATTTCCTGAAAACTCCAAAATAATGTAAAGACCTAACAAATCTTTTTTCAATTTCCTAGTCGAGTTAAACAACCCTTTATTACTGTTTAAACCATAACAAAGAACTTCGAGTGATTTCAAAGTGGCAATTCAACAAGGCTCAGTATTCCCGATTCCTTTGAGTCTTTTCACCGACACATAACGTAATATTCTATTCTGTGAAAGTGACGCTTATTATTCCGTCTAATTCCATATTTTTGCGTGATCAACGGTAAATGATTAAACATAACTGAATTTTATTGTAAGAATTGATCAATTCAAATTTAATAATTTTACACGTTTAGTTTCCTGAACTGCGAGGGATGAGCCGTAAGATGAAATATATATTTTTTGCTGACCAAATTTTAGATTCTTCAAGTATTTCTAGTTTTCTCCGTCGGTTAATTTATGATAATGGTTTTAATACTTTCCTCAAAAGGTACAAGTTTAATTACAGCGGCATTTTAATCAAAATGATCACAAAAGAAACACAGTTTCCTCAAAGGATACACGTTTAATTCCTCAGGCGGTATCTTTATCCAAAATGATCACCTAAGATTATGCGTTTTATCTATAATTCTAACAGAATATATAGGAATCGACATAAGTTCCAAACCGGTGTGGATTGTCTCAATGATATACAATACTTTTAGTTTTAAAAAGGACTGAAGTAAATTGTTTAATTCCATGCATACGTGGAAAGGCGGAGCAAGAACGGTTAGAGAACTGAAGTTCGGAGTTGAAAGAAACGTGATTCGACTTGCTTTAGTTTGATATTGGCTTTCTCAGCTTGCAATAATATTCAGTCCTAACGTTTATACCCTATTGCTTCATGATCATAATGCTTAGTTTGTGACTTGTGACTCTTAGCTAGCTAAGCTGGAGAGTGAAAGTATTGTAAGTTCTGAAAGAATTCTCAAACCAACTCCGGCAGTCTTATCTGAGTGGGTGTTGCTGTTTTATTCACCGGCTATAATCTCGCTTTCATCTTTTCTTGCGGACATCTTGCAACGAAGCAACGGTAAAGTAAAATTACCTTTACAGTTATGAGTCACTAAAAGGAATAAATAACAGACAAGAAAACAAGGTGCAGCCGAGTCGAAGTGGTTTGTGGTTTTCCGGCTTTTTCCTCGTGTTTCACATGGTAAATCGCCTCCGCTAACATGACGGCAAAGGTGAACTCAGTCTTTTATCGAAAGCGGCATTCCTTTATTCCAAGAAAAAAACAAATACATGCATATTTGGTAGGGTTTCAGTCTTTTCTGCGAAAATGTTTCTATTGCATTTTAAATTAAACCTTGCAGTATAAGGTGATAACGGAAGTGAACATTACATATTATTATTAATTCTTAGTGACTGGAGTGAAGATAAAACGGTACACTGACCACTTCCGTGTGTGTTGCACACAGTCGATTTGTAATAAATCAGATATTCAGTTAAATGATAACCTTTCTCGTGACAAAAGGCAAAAATAACTACTCAGATTAGCAGAGTTGGCTTTCCAGGTTACACTGAAAAAAAAGGATGGATGGCAAGAAAATACTGCTTTTAAGATACATTTTTAAGGTAACTCGAAATCGGTTCACTGTAAACCGAACTAAGTTTCCAGAAGAAGCGTTTGCATTAAGTCCTCTTTAATCTTTGCCATCCTCTATCGAAAAAAGTTTGAAAAGCATATCAGGACATTCACATCATATTTCTTTTCTATCTAAAGAATCTTGAAGGTTCAATTCGATTGACAGTGCCCCTTGTAGTGTCGCAACATGACTGATTTCATTAAGGCTTTGTGGGTACATTGAGATACCAAACGCAACTGGCCTCTCTTGCTAGAATCGCCCGTGAAACTGATAATAGATTCGGGAGGAAGTGCTCATATACTTCTTTGATATCTGCATATAAATCAAGCCGCTCAATTTAAGCCAAAGTGGGCCGCTTCCGTTTTGATTGTATGGCTCTATTCACAATGCTTTGCGGCTAACGAATGTACATCCTCAGATACCTAGTGAGAGCAGGTGAGGGGGAAAAAGAGTAAAGGGGAGGGGAAATGCTTATGTAGGCTGAAATTCAGCCTCCTGTTCTCGTTCCCAGGGATCCCTCCCATCTCTGGGAGTGATCCCTGGGAACGAGCTGGGGAGCCTGATATTGGCTATGTGTGGCTTATTTCGGGTCACGGAAAAGATTGTGAATTCTGTTTGATCAAAACTCCTATAGACATGGAAAGTACAACCGAAATCCTAGACATGGAAAGTACAACCGAAATCCTGGACAATGAAGGTGATCCAGTAATTTAGAATGGGACCTAGTATCGCTGATAAGCAATTATTGGATGAGGTTGAGCATGATAGCAAAAATTATCAAGACAGCTAGAGTTCTGTGTTATCTGCCGAAGACGAACTATCATGCGAAATCGAATTCTATAATTGTTTTATTATACATTTTAAGCGAACGTTTTAGCAAAAAGAAAGCTTGCGAAAACGAAGCTAAAATTGGTTTGTTTACGATTGAATTTCAAGAATGATGTTTAGTTTCTTTTTTGTTGTATTTTAATACGTTTTATTCACATTTTTTTTCCATTTTAAACGGACATTTACGATTATGATATACAAAATACAGTAAAGGTCGCCCTAACAATTTACAAAATTATATATTGGACAAAAAAACTCGATAGCTCCAGTAAGGTACCATCTATAAACGTAAAACTACAAAAACAAAGGATAATTACAGGTATATACAGTTTACGGATGGTTATACACAAGTCGTTCTTTCCCATTTTATATATTAAAAAATCGTTACTTTTCTAATATAGTACTAAATTTGTCACACTTGTCCAAGTGTATCATTTATTTGCCTTTCTTTTTGGCACTTTTCCGTTCCACAAATTCATATTGTTTAAGTGTATTTATGCATCGGAAAAGAGGTGGTCATTTTTCTTTTTCTCTCGCTTTGTAAATTATAATTTTATAAATCGAAATAATCACATTTATCAACTCCTTTTTTCCTTTCTGTTCCATCCCAAGAATAATATTAAAGGAATTAGCTTCTGTTAAATGGATATCAAATTCCTGACTTCAAAATACAGGTTTTTAGTTTCAATGCATTTAGTGCAAAAACGTGATCAGCTGTTTCCAAGTAAGATTTACAAAAGGAACAAAGAGGTTAGGTAATGTCTCTATCAATTCCAAGCCCGCCCATGCCTCCCCCCCCCGGGCATTTTTTTTTTTTTTTCCATTTTGGAATCAGAACGTTGCAAATGCGCCACCGTGGGGCCAGCTAAGCTATGCAAATGCCCCACCCTGGGGCAAGTATAGCGAACGCGCCAAATTTATTCGCCGTTTCAAAGCCACATTTCACCGCTCTTCTTAAAGTAATACAGCACTGACATTCAAACACTTTCGTAAGTGCCCCCAAATCCCACATTCACTAGCCAGTTCCCAACAAACCGCACACTTCACCCCGAAACTGGAAAATTCCTAAGAGGGTCTGAATGGGGGGGGGTTTACATGTCAGTTGTCAGTTAAAATTTTGGCCATTTGTCAGTTGTCAGTTAGTCCTAGTTAATCATTACTAGAGAAAATTTACAATGTTTGACCCACAAAAAAACAAATTTGTCAGTTATTTTTCGGTTGTCAGTTGTCAGTAAAAAATCGTCATTTGTCAGTTATTTTTAAGGCCGTTTGTCACTAGTCACCCCATTCAGACCCTCTCCTAACGTCATGTTCACGGGTGACTTTTCCACCGCTATGTTGATCGATGAAGCAAGTCACGTGTTGATCAGTTGAGCAAAACAAAAACAAAACACAGGCGAGGGGTGGAATAATTTTTGGACAAATGCCCCGGGCCCGGGCTGACGCAAAACAAATGCCCCACCCCAGGGACAGATAGGTTGTCAAATGCCCCATCTTGCCGAGGGAGGGGGGGGGGGGACGTAATAAGCTTAACCCTGTATAAATCACGATTTAGATTTAGAATATTATTTACTAATTTATACTGAAAAGCTCTCATATATGTATTAATCGTAGATGTATATATGCGCGCGTAAATTAACTTCCAACAAGACTGTTATTTTTCATTCTTTTTTTCAATATTTTTCTGAGCGGTGGGTTGTTCAACTTTGGAATTTACAAGGTCTCAGTAAATATACTTCTGGCTTAGTTTTTCGAGTTCCTTGATTGCCATTAATAAAAAAGATATTTTTGGCAGAGTGATCCACAGTACTTAAAAGATTTGTGGTTTTAGTAATGAGTGCCTTCCATGACATTGGAATACAATTAAGAGGGTCTGAATGGGGGGGGGGGGGGGGGGGGGGGGGGGGGGCTACATGTCAGTTGTCAGTTAAAGTTTTGGCCATTTGTCAGTTGTCAGTTAGCTCTAGTTAATCATTGCTAGAGAAAATTTACAATGTTTGACCACAAACACTAAATTTGTCAGTTGTCAGTTATTTTTCGGTTGTCAGTTGTCTGTAAAAAAGTCGTCATTTGTCAGTTGTCAGTTATTTTTAAGGCCGTTTGTCAGTAGTCAGTTAACCCCATTCAGACCCTCAATTAACTATCGAAAATGTCATATCTTTCTAAAAGAATGTCTTACTATTAAAGATATATACTTCACTGACCTTGTGTTGTTGTTTTTGACTCTGTTTGCGATGATTTGGGGCTGTTTTAAGCCTTTCAAAAACCGATTCCTCACAAAAGTTCACCATAGTACAGTAAAAAATTAGAAAGATATGACATTTTCGAGATAGTTTACGCATAAAAATCAGTTCGCTGTTACAAAGTCCGATAATAATTACCACCCCCGCGGCATTGGGCTTCCTGTGATGAAACAGTTGAAACTTTGCTGTTTTATTAAAGACACTAACTGTTATACATCTCCAAGAATAAACTTTACATTCGAAAACTAGAAAACTGAACGCAACTATCGCAGCTGGAAATAAAATTCCAGTTCTTAAAATTAGTACAAACAAGGTTTTTTTTCTTCAGGCAACCAGTGAACAAGATTATTAGAAGATTTGAATCAACTGCCTCACGGCAACGGGTCATATATGCGACCGAGTTTCCAAGGCCGATTTCAATGGATTAAAAACAAAACAATTAAATAAAACATTAAAAGTAAACTTGGCTTACTTTGATTTAATTTTGTCCTTGTATAATGTCAGTTGTTCCTGGCCAGATGAATGTGAATTTTCGGTTCCGTTTTCATTCATTGTCATAATTCAAACTTTTATACTCGTCGCTAGTCAACACTTGAAGACTTGAAAATCACTTTTAACTGACTTTCTCAAATCACCCCAAGATCCATTAGCAGAGGCACAGATGATCAGTCTACTCGCATTTCGTTTCATTCCAATTCCAATATCTTCAAATTTAGTCGTCAAAAGCCCGACATTTGCCACCGTACTTAGCTTTGTAGTTTGTAGCACCGCTTGGCGACCTGTATGTACTGAGCTTCAAACCGGGGGGCACTGCTTGCATAATAAAGGGGAGGTATGTGAGGTGTCGTCTTCAGAGCCCGACCCAGTTTGCAAAATAAAATGTAATGAAGGCGTTTTTATTAACCAGAATTTCCAATAAAATTTATGAAAATCAACCCGAATTGATAGTTGATTTGCCAATTGGCTCAAACCTTTATCCGGTACCGCCACACATCTCATTTACATCGTGTACATGAGCGCCCCCCCGGAGCCATGACTCTCGCATCTGACCCAATATCCGCCATTGATTTTCCCCGCGAAATTTGTGATTAGCATTTCTAAAAATAGACTACTCTGTAAACTGATGGGCCGCTACCACAATACCAGATGGACACTTCTGGTTATGGACTTCTGCATACATGTAAGATGTTGAGTTTCTTCGACTGCTTCAGATCGACTTGCGCGCTTCTAATATTTGGGCTTCCTGCGTGCTCTTGGTCGCAGCCGATACCTTACTTTTAGGGCGCGTTCGATTGACCGTATTCCGGAATAAGAATAGATGGAATAATCTCTGGAAATCACTGGTTCAGGTACATTTTGCACTGTAAGACTAAAGTTTGCTGAAATATGATATTCAGGATGCATCTTGTATTCCATGGACTAAAAATTCCCGAAATAAGCGATTTGTAGTTATCATTCTGTGTATTCTTATTCCGGAATACGGTCAATCGAACGCACCCTAAATATATACTTCAATTGTCACGCACAAAGGTTTCTGGAGGCTCCGGGGTGAATTAAATTTATTTTATTCTCCAAGAAAAGAATAAATTTGAAGCATATAACCAATTACGATTATAGTGCGCCGTTTAATTCACTCAAGCGATGTAGCTACTTGACTGACGTAGGCGCCTACAACGGATTAACGAGCCCGAGTCTACATCAGCCTCCCGGTAAGCTCCGGTCTGACGCGCGGGAGGTCGCGGGTTCAAACCCCGGCCGGACCAATACTCAGGGTCTTAAAATAACAAATAACTGAGTAGAAGGTGATGCCTTTGTGAACGAATCTCGTTCTCGAGCTGCAAATGGTTAGACCTTCACGTCTTCTCGGATAAGATCGGATAAGGGCGTAAAATCGTAAGTCTCGCGTCGGCCTCAAATTTATCACCAGACTGTCACGAATTACCGACGTTAAATAAAGTTACTTTACTTTACTTTTTAAATGTTAAAATAGTAAGCTATTTATTGATTTCGGTGTTGCATCTCTGAGTTATAATATAAATGTTTATATTTCGAATATGCTAATGTATGTCAACTCGGGAATGTTCTGTAATTTTTTTCTCCTTGTGAATGAAACTATTTCTGATGTAGACAAAATATTTGGTAAAATCACTGATATAAGCTTCAAATATAACATGGATGTTCATGCAGGAAAGGTATTTATCTCTACCAGCAAGTTTTTGTATAATAAAATAATGATTCCCTGTTTGACGTCATATTATTAGTATATTCAAACTATAAACCTTGATAACTCATAGACGCAACACTCAAATCAAGAAATATTTTACTATTCAACTATTTACTTGATATAGAATGGTGTACATTTTTTATAGAAACGTCTATAGTTTTGCATAAACACACCCCTAAAATTAAAATCACCACTTTAGAACTTTATAACAGCTGAAGTTTTGTCCGTAAGCTATGGTCCGAGCCAGTTTCTTCCTGTTTTAGAGGGGGGAAAACGAGGATCCATAACTTACTGTACGGACCGAGCAAACGAGGTTAATAACATGTTTATTATATGGCTTCTTCGTTTTCTTTGAGACCAGAAGTGGGTGGAAGGTATTTATGGGAAATTATGGACCGCAATATATTCCCCATCCCACATGCTTTACTGTCTAGTAGGAACCCAACCTGAGCGCCAAAGTGAGCGAGTGACAAAACGCCCCCATCACAATAACGCATTCCTATATACGCTTCGCATTTGTCGCTGCGAAATGTTAAAGTGCATATGAGACCAATGTTTATATCATTGAAGTCGAATTTCATAAGGATATCAATGTAGGTTAAGTCCACTCACCGCACACCCACTTGTAAAACGTTATCAAAACTCTGGAATCTTTTCCCTCAACCTATGGTAGTGATCAACTCGAAAGCCTAGCGGCTACTTTGACCACTACGCACATCTTATATTATCATTAAATTTAATAGCTTATATTATCATTCCTTTTTCCTACATATTTGTAAATTTTATTTTAAAAAGGAAAAATAGTGCAAAATAAATGAATCTGAATCTGAGCCGGTTTAGGGAAAATAAAGGGCTTTCAGTATTCATATAATAAATAAATATATTATTATACAGTTTAGTGGGTAGCATGGCCAGCGTCATGCAGTATATAATACAAATTCGCGAGTAAAAATATCCGACATACTACACACTAAACTGCTTAATAAGAAATTTGTTATCCAACATTTTCTCTCTATTAAATAAAATTGCGACTTTTCTAGAGTAACTATTGTACAATATCACATGCCACACCGCGGCGCAACGCCAGTTATGCTCCGCTGGCCGAAAGAACGGCTTTGGAGTTCAAATACAAGTTCCCAAGGTCTTAAACTTCTTAAACTTTTTTAGTAAATAATTTTATAACTATGCTCATAAATGAGTCAATAATGGCCAAAAAATATTATACTATTGTACTATTTATATAAGTGTTTATTTCCCACAAAAAGGTATTAATCTTGCAAATTTTGTAACATTTTTGGCATTTAATCCTTAATTTTGGTTGGCTTTTCATAGATCATTAACTCCCTCCCAAGAGAAAACTACTACAATAAAATCCCGTAGGATTCCATTGTGACATCACAAGATGAATAAATCCCGCAATTCGGGTAGCGTTTATTCTAGTTTAATTGCTGGTCTTGCCTCTCAAAGAAAACTAAGTTAGACAACTGAAGTATACCAGAAATAGAATTTGGGACAAAAAGAGTTCATGTTGTTTTATGGCACTACTTGCACTTTAAGAAAATTTTTACCTGTTCAAGTTTTAGGCTTAGCTTTAAAGTAGTTTTGTTGTTTTTCGCGAAACATTTCACATAGGGCCTTTGTTTTCTTTCAGTTTCGGCGGGAAACTGGCGGAATGCGCACGCACTACTGGGCTCTTAAAAAGCGCATGCGCGTGGCGTTTTGCTGTGGTGTGATCGCTTTTTGCAGGATCTCCGTCCCAGGTTCTCTCGGAGATTATTTGGACTCCCCTGTGTTCAGTTGGATAATCATTACTAATGAAGAGACTTTTATAGACACTTTAAAGGGGCTGTGTCATGGTATTGCGTATGTGTGAAGTCAATGTTCGATTAGTGGCTTGTAATTGCCTACAAACAATTACAGTCTCATCCGGCCCTCAATGCTTGATTGAAATGATATGCAATATTTTCCTTGAACACTATGTTAAAACACAGTTTGTTAGCAATTTTTGCATATTTGCTTTCATGCTTTTAACCATTCCACATACGCGAGAGGTTCTTCAGTTCATAGGTAAATCGCTGAAAAGATCCGGTAGTCGGCCTGGGCTGCTAATATAAAGGTCTCCCATCGTGACACAGCACCTTTAAGAGCTTTTGCCAAAATTAGGCGTGTGAATTCTTGGGGCGGCCTTCACCTCCTCGGAACGTGGAATAGTACTGGCTATCCAAACAATGCCTAACCCTGAAACAATACAAACCCTAACCCTAAAACAATGCAATTCTTTGTCAGTGCAGTCCAACTGGGGTCTAATAAAATGCAAGGTTTTGAGAGGTGAAGGGCTGCTGGAATTCTTGAATGTACTTTCTTTTATGACGTTTCCATCAAACTTTACTGAAGCCTATATACTCTTATATCATATATTATCGTCATGCAATGCTTCCACTACCGTTAGAGATGAAAACTGAGAAAGTATATATGGCATTTTCCCTCCAAAATAACCACTGTACTTGTGACTTAATTCGGCTTGTTATAAGCGTTTATAGTCCTGGTTACTGTTTGGTTTATTTTGGGATTTCGAAGATTCCACGCCAGTACTCAGTGACGAACACTTGGTGAGGATCCATTTCCTCTCGTTTCTTCAACCAGTCGTCCATCTTTGGATACACACTCTTCAAGTAGGCCAAGTTGAAGGTCTTTGTACCACATTTCTGATCCGGTTTGGGAAGGTATTTCCCCCAGTGGAGGCGAGCTCCCGGCACATCAAGCAGAACATCCCAGAAGAAGGAGAAATACTGTCGCATGTCACCGGTGTTGCATGCCCACCAATAAGGATCAACTCGTACCATATGACCTCCGTGTGACATGCCAAGCCAGAAAGGGGACTCCTTTGCACCGTAGATCTCTGTAGCAAAGTTTCCAGCTGCTTTTTGGTTCTGAAACAGGTGACTGAGTGTATCCATCACAGTTTGGCACTGAACAAGAGGCATCCAAATCTCTGTGAAGTTCACCTTGATGATGCTATCGACGTGAGCATCGTTATCCGCAGGTAGTGTTTTGTACCACTTGTCGCAGAACCTTTTGGACTCAATAGGCACAAATTGTTTCAGACAGCGGCCGATTATTCCGTAATAAAAGGGGCATGGATTAGGCTTTTGCAGAAGCCAGTTACATATCTTGAGTACGACAGCAGCCGCTACGGCCATGAAAATACTCGAAATAACGGACCTGTATGGGATGACATCGTCAGTTTTGGTTTGCTCACCTACCCATTCCTGCACACGTTGAACACCTTTCTGTGGAAACCAGTTCACACGAAAGTACTCATGTTTTTCGAGGCTTTCCATAAGTCTGCTCTTGCCTTCATCGTTGGGACCCAGTGATGAAGCTGCGAACCTATAACCAGACTCCGTCCCTTTGATTAGGTTTATCTTAGGAAGCCTGAATGACACATGTGTCATGATGCCCAATAGACCCATAGAAACCCCTACGGCATTCCACAAATCTGTTCCTGGAACCGCTTTCTGAAGTTTACCAGTACCGTCGACGAATTCAATCTCTCTTATGACGTCCGTAAATGCATGACGTAGGCTACCCCCAGCAGAACCCGTCATTATGAATCCCCCAACTGTTTGGTGGATGATTCCTCCTAGATCAGGAAAGCCAAAACCCCTTTGCGCCACCTGGTAACACACTGAGTTTTCTAGAGTAGAGTGTGGATTATTGGGGTCCTTACCAAGGTTGCAACCTGCGCCCACGCGACAGTACAGCCATTTTTCTCCGTTCTCTTCTTGTTCTTCTTGGAATTGAACCTTACGTAGTTCACCCATTAACACTACAGTTTTGCCGCCGTCCTTTGGGAATATGGCATCTCTTGCTGAATGCTTGGACCCAGCAACCCGAAGCTCTTTCTTTTCTCTTATTGCATCGCGCACGACGGAGATCACTTCATCATCAGTTGATACTGCGTATTCTTCATTGACCATGCTTGCGTTTAACCAATCAGAGCTTTCTTCCAAATATAACGCATCCAAGAGAAGAGAAGATACTTCTCATCTTACTTTGCTGGGGTGCCTTTGAATAGAAAAAGTAAATGCTTTTATTCTATAACTTACTTTATACTGACGTACGGTAAGTTATGAAAAATCCTTTATGATTACCCTGGGCACCAGAGGTCCTATTTCCTTTCTACGCAAACGCAACGTGACTGATGGACACGAAGCGCTGCTAGCGAGGAGCAAAGAAGCTGGTTATATTATGTAAAAATTCATTCCAAACCTCAGGGCCCGGTTGTTCGAAGCAAGGGTAACTTTATCCTTAGGATAGCGCTAAATTCGTCTGTAATTATAATCTGTATCGTTTATCCTCGGGTTAGTGATTTAACCCCGGGGTACTGCTTAACCTTGCTTCGAGCAACCAGGCGCAGACGTCCAGGACACTGTGCGATGGACTCTAACAGAAAACATCTGAAGAGCGAGAGGAAAGCGACTTGATTTGGCTTTGTTTCTACGCATTCTTTTGATCCAAGAAGTTATTTAAAACGTAGATACAAGAATTAAGGTATAGAGGGAATAGAGGGAAATCATGTGATAGAACAATAACATTCAACACTTTTCAGATCATAGGTTACCTGAAGCCATGACTTAACTCAGCTGTCGACTGGATTGTTAACCTCTACATGCAAGGAGAAAGAAAGCAATACATGAAACACTGGTATAACCAACTATAAGTCGATTAAGGTACGCTAACCGCTGTCATCGGGCAGAATGGCGCGACACATCCGGGTCTTAAAAATTACAGTACGCCGCCAAATTCGAAAATTAATTTGATGAAAACAGTACAAAATGGCGATAGTGGCTTAATGTTTGGTTTCTTTTCGACAGGAAAGAAAATCGCTACAAAAAACCAAAAGGGCGCAAAATGTAGATAAGATGATCAACTTCACCATCCCGCAAAAATATTTCACCTAACACATATTTTACGAGTATGAAAATGACACGAAAGTTCAGGGTTTTTCGTGTGTTTTAAAGGGGAAATTTACTACTAGTGATATGTGAGAGCGATTTACGAACAAATAAAAACCTCTTCTAAAAACCAAAAGGGCGCAAAATCATGAACATATACTGAAGGCCTTTACTGCCAAGTTTCAGCGCCAACCGACCACGATTAGTAATATGTTTTGAAGGTTTAATTTCACCTTCATGAAATATCTCAAAGATGGCTGCTGAAATCCTCATTTGAATATGACTGCTTCTACGCTTCAGTTAGTATGCCTCCGCCTTCTTCAGTTGAAGGTTCCGCCTCCAGTAAAGACGATATGTTAATATCTCACTGATGCCATTTGGAACTGACTGGTCATTCATCTAGCGCGTCAACTGAAGCAAATCATAACGTACGTTGTATTCAGAATAATTCAAGCTCATGTTCGTACGTGCTCTAGAAGTATTTAAAAGCTAAAAACATCGCCCAGCCGAGTTGGCGGCAAAGTACTTTCAAACTGAAGCTGAGTAAAAGGCAACCGCGACAAAACAAATCTTAGTGAGCATTAAATAAAACCTATAAACTTAGCGCGTCAAAAGTAAATCATAACGTTGTATTCAGAATAATTCAAGCTTCGAATTGAGATGTTGTTCATGTTCGTACGTGCTTTAGAAGTATTTAAACGCTAAAAAATCTCCGCGTCGGAGTTGGCGGCAAAGTGCATTCAAACTGAAGCTGAGTAAAGGCAAACGCGACAAAACAAATCTTAGAGAGCATTAAACGAGAACTATAAACTTAGCGCGTCAAAAGCAAATTCAAACTTCAAATTGAGACGTTGCTAATGTACGTACGTGCTCTAGAAGTATTTAAATGCTAAAAACATCGCACCGGCGATCTTAAAGTTATAACTTTCTCCATTTTACACGATTCATAGGGAAAATAAAGTACACCAACACGATTCTTTAATTTCTCAGACTGATAAACCAAGCGGCAATTCGAATCATGGATTTAACCCAAAACGTTTACAAAGACAAGGTATCTTAAACTTTGAATTGATAAGTTTTAAGTCTGTATCTGTGTAATTGGCCCACCAAGGAAATAACAAGATCGAACAGCCGAAAGACTTTGCTTTTGAACTTCAGGGGCGGTAATGACAAATTAGTTAGTGTGATGACCTTCTTTAAGGTTACCGTACAGGTTCGTGTAACGGTTTTTTATTTAATTTTTTTTATCTTGACGTTTTACTAAGTGAATATTCTACAATATGAAACAAAAACTAATCCAATACATTAAAAACTTCGCGAGATATTGAAAGAAACGTGTTTTCTCGGAAAAGCAAATAAATAGCCAGCGTGTGATAATCCTATTATGTGAAAAGCGCCCCTCGAACTTTTTCGCGGGAACCACACCCGGGAACTTGCTTCGAACTATTTGCATATTGTTTTACAGGATTCCGCCATGGGTCTTTTTGTCTTTCTTCTCTTTTCGTTGGCGGTACTTGGTTTAGCTTGTGTTTTCGTTCTGCGTTTCGGCATCATAAGTTCGGTTTTCTGTCCGAACACTACAGAGCGCGTGGCCAGGGTTGTGTATCGATATGTGACCCTATTACGGTTTCCCGCGAATCTCCGAACCCTTTGTCGAGACCACCACGGGGTTCTCGCATCTCATTGGATGGCGGTATCGCAGTATTGACAGATGGACTAATGAGGCGTTAGCCGCTTACAAAACTAAAACGCGAATATCTCGGCTTAGAAGTTCGTGCGTATTCTCTATCTTTGAACGAATTATGGAGCTCGGGCTTTCAACATAATTCATTGAAATTTGGCAGAGAGCTTCATCACATATTGAAGATAAAAACCATGTGCGGCTTTTTAGAAATTCGAAAAGATTCTTTAGTTATGCTGTCCGGTGTCAAATGACAAGGGCATTTTTTGAAGCTCCAACTTTGATTTAAATTTAGAGCGCTTTTGCGTTTTCGTCAAAATACCCCGGGGACATACCCACGGGGTTTGCATGTAATCTGCCGTGTCTCAACGTTCAGCGGTTTTCGCCACAGGACTCGCTCGATCGATCGACGTTCTTCGATTTCTTTGTCCTTGAGGAAAGACATTCCATTATCATTCAAATTAAGAGATTAAATTAAGCCACCACTGTCGGAAGACAGAACAAAGAAATAAAGGATAATATTTGTATAAAACTATTAAGATTTTTGACACTTCTAAAACGTTTAGCTTCTAATACTTATAATATGTTACCCAGGTTGCCCCAGGGGTGGGGGTTTTGTCACAATTTTCAGCCCCACCCGAGGGGTTTTAGCATGTATTTGTCATGGCTGCTGATTTCCCTAAAACCACGCGCGGAAGAGATTTTTAACGAGAGACACCCGCGAACCTGCACGGTAACCTTAACGAGCTTTGGGAGTTCACTATTCCCATGAAGCGAGCAGTTGACAGTGATTGACATGTGCTTCATGTGATGTGGGAGTAGAGTATTCCCAAACCGATTTGTCAAAAGCCAATCACAATCGCTCTCTCGCAGAATAATTAGCAATGTTATAATCATTCCGTCCTCACTTTAACTTCTCGGTCGTAAGTACATGTCGCCGAGAACAATAGAATTCTGCGCGATGGTTGGAAGCGAGTAGCAGCTGACGTTTACATAGTAAGGTTCTTGGTGTCGAAATTGATCAGTTTTTGTCTTGGGACAAGCATATCGAAAATATAGCCAAAAAGATTACATCCGGTATAGGAGCCATCAGGAGAATAAGATATTTCGTGGACAGAGAGACCCTGGTCTCCATATAATGCCATAGTGCAACCCCACTTCAACTACTGTAGTGAGGTATGGGACACCCTTGGTCAAGGTCTCAAAACGTCTGCAAAAATTATAAAACATCTGCAAGAATAATTACACACATGAGTAACGGAATTCCCCACCAAGAAGCTTTGAACGCTTTAGGCTGGGAAACTCTTGAAATTCAAAGAACCAAAATAAAGGTCAAACAGATGTTTAAAGTACTTAACTTTAAACAAATTGCCTTGCAGATCTTTTCACTAAAAAGCATGATGTTACCAAATATAATTTAAGGGGTTCTACTACCTCGCTACAGTTACCTCTCCCTAAAACAGAAAACCTAAAGAAAATGTTTTCATATAGTGCGGCAAAAGTATGGAATTCCCTTCCAGAAAAATTACGCAACTGCGAGTCATTCCCTTCATTCAAATATAAAATTGCCACTCACATCTTTCCTATTTCTTAACTTAACTTTTTTTTTATTAACTTGATACATAATTACATTTGGGGGGCTGTGTGCGGCAGGGGCGTGAGTAACTCCTTATCACTTTCTAAATTCTCCCATAGAAAACAAAAAAATTGAAGGAGAATTTGGGGTGTGATCGGGAGTGGCTTGCGCCCTTGTTGCACGCAGCCCTTCATTTATAATAGGTATATATATACATGTATATATACACTGAAACAAAAAAACTCTGCAAAAGACTTATATATATCATATATATATATATCCTTTATATTTCCATCAAACTTTCTTGACAGTTGTTGCTTTGGTAGACACAAAGAAACATAATAGGCTTTGTTTTCCTTTGTGTTTGACGGTAACGAAGTAGCAAGTTCAACCGTGAAACTCTGCCATTTTGGCCTGCAATGTTTTGATCACACATTTTCAATAGTAAAAGCGGTAGCTGGTCAGTCGCCTTTCTTTAGTTGCTCAATAATCTAAAGGCCGGTTTCCATGACGCGTGACTGATCCCGGGGCAAGATGTGTCACGAGATGAAAATGAGTTGTTTTGTGTATGACTTTAGCCCTCATAACATTACATTTTTTTACAGGGAATGATGATAATCCAACTATAAAGAAATTTGATAAGAAATACGCCGTGGGATTAAACGTGTCATGTAAACAGGCCTTTAAATGAGTACTGCTGACTAGCTTTTCTGCGAGTTTAGGACAACACATTTGCATAACGTACCTTAAATGACGTCATTTCAAGGAATCGCCCCAAAAATGGTTGAACATTTTTTACTGGTTGAACATTACTGCGCCCAAATAAATAATTTCTGGCTAGGGCTTATAGGCACTTTAACTCGAGCTCCGAAGCCGTCATAACTTTTAAGATTTTTGCCAAATTCTGCTCAAATCTTCACAAATAATACATAATTTATTGATACAACTGATAAAGTCAAAATTTGACCCGATCACACATACTAATGACGTATTGTGACGTAAGGCAACCCCACTTTTTGACATTTTGAGCCGGCATGACTCGAAATCTAGTCGAACGATTTTTTTTCAAACAACTGGAAACTGTTCAAACTTATAACACACGTACACAGTGCAAATTTTATCGAAACCCTTGGGCGGAATTGGCCAAAAGTTGGGCTGTGAATTTCTCATCTTACTAACGTTGTCAAAGTTGAAAGGGCCGTAGCTTTCTGTCAATGGAAGTGATTAAAATCCAAGCTGGTTAAAAGTATTTCCCAAAGCTTAGTAAATCTTGATAGCAAACAAAATTGTGCTACCAAAACTGAAAAAAACAAAAGTTGTGAATATTTATTTCGATAGAGTAGAAAAGTGGAAAAATTGCAAAAACTCAAAATCTACAAATTTCAGGTTTTCAAAAAAGCCGCTCAAGAGAATGTTTTTAACATTTCTGAGCTATAAATTC
Organism: Actinernus sp. WN-2022; assembly: GCA_030867875.1. NCBI lineage: Eukaryota > Metazoa > Cnidaria > Anthozoa > Actiniaria > Actinernidae > Actinernus > Actinernus sp. WN-2022. The sequence continues at coordinate 73,859,763 of JAOWCC010001634.1, read as the reverse complement.
AATCTTTCAAAAGAGTAATACACCAAATCCTATCGCTGAGAAATATCTACAATTGGAGATATAATTTTTCAAAGAGGAGCACATCAGAGCCGAGGTTTTGGATAGTGCTTTGCTTACATCTAGAGCGGCCACGGCTGACTAATAGGCACGTGCATTTCTGTACAAATATGTATAGGTTGTTAGAAACTGGTTGTGCATTGTACCTCCTGGTCATTACGATAATCTGTAAACTTTTGAATGCACGTGCGTATCCGTCAGTCAGCTGTGGCCGCTCTAGATGTAAACAAACACTCAGCAAAACCTTTGCTCTGATTCCTCCACTTTGAAAAATCATATTTCCAATTGTAGTCATTTTAAGTGATAGGATTTGGTGTATTATTCTTATGAATGATTGAATTTAATGCTCACAACGTTTTTAAAACAATCTGTATTTTTTTTTTAGAAAACCTGAAATTTGTAGATTTCGAGGTTTTGCCATTTTTCGACTTTTTTACTCTCTCGAAACTAAACATATTCACAACGTTTTTTCTGTTTTCGCTAGTACAGTTTATTTGCTAAGCTTTGGGGAATACTTTTAAGCAGTTTGGATTCTAAACACTTCTATTGACAAAAAGCTACGGTCATTTCAACTTTGACAACGTTAGTAAGGTGAGAAATTCAGAGATCAATTGTGTTGTTTTCAAGAAAGAAATTATTAGACTAGATTTCGAGTAATGGCTCAAAATGTCAAAAAGTGGGGTTGCCTTACGTCACAATTACGTCATTGTATGTGGTGTGATCCAAGTCAAGATTTTGACATTATCAGTTGTATCAATAAATTGTGTAATATTTGTGAACATTTAAGCAGAATTTGGCAAACATCTTAAAAGTTGACATTTTGTTTAAATTCGTCAGTTCAATCGGGACGCTTTAAACGCTGCACCGTTTTTTAACGAAATAAAAACTAAAATTCTCTCAAAATATCCTTTGTTCATTTCTGTATTATATATTTGAACCCATGGGTAGATGGGTGCAAAAATTAGTTTTGTCGTACTAATAAAAAAAGTCAAAACAAATTAGTTAGGTTCAACACGGGTATTTTGGATCAGTTCAAAAGCCGCAATTTTCTTGCAATATAAACGATTCGCTCGTGACACATTTTGCCCCGGGATCGGTAAACGCGTCATGTAAACCGGCCCTTAGATTATTGAGCAACTAAAGAAAGGCGGCTGACCGGCTACCGCTTTTGCTATTGAAAATGTGTGATCAAAACATTGCAGGCCAAAATGGCAGAGTTTCACGGTTGAACTTGCTACTTCGTTACCGTCAAACACAAAGGAAAACAAAGCCTATTATGTTTCTTTGTGTCTACCAAAGCAACAACTGTCAAGAAAGTTTGATGGAAATATAAAGGACATATATATATGATATATATAAGTGTTTTGCAGAGTTTTTTTGTTTCAGTGTATATATATATATATATAAAGTGTAGGATTGATTTCCGTAAGACAGTGCTCAATACATGGGAGTAGAGCGAAGTATATGGTGAAGAAAAAAGACAAATAAACTACAAGTTCATCCTTACAAGCCTGTTTCGTGGTTGCCCACTCGTCAGGGGATTTAATAAGAGTATACTTTTACCGTCGCTTATATACAGAATGATTTACATAACAATAGTATTGATGACCTAATCAAACTAGCCTAATCAGTATGCAGCGCGGGATTTAACAGTTCAATTATTACGTAGGAGGGCTTTGTTTCTGTGTCGGCAGGAAGACACGAGTTCATTGCGTTTGTTTAGTGTGGACAGTTCAGGTCGGCAGATGATTAGAAATTTTTCTTTGAGGCATAAGTTACATCTTTTACTGGAGCTACTGTACGGCGAGTGCGACGAGAGAATGCGTCAGGAAATAAAGTGATCAATGTTGTTGTCTTTCAGATTCCAAGTGTATTTGCTGAGTTCGGTAGAGTTTTTGTGTTTAGCGTGGCGGAATGATGCGGTGTGGTTCCTGTATCTTGTTTTGAATTCGTTTTCCGTAAGTCCGATGTATGTTTCTGTCTTGCTGTTGTCTTTATGCGTTATTGTTGCTTGGTAAATGACTGATGATTGTAGGCAGTTTCCGTTGAGCGGGCAGGCGTTCTTTTGCCGGCAGTTACATGTCTTGTTTACTTCAGTTGTAGTTGCGGTGGCGGTATCATTGGCTTGTGAAGGCGATAGTATGCTTTAATTTGTTATGTTTATCGATAATCTGTTTGGTGTTGCTCATGCAGCTGTAGCTAATCTTGATAGTGTTGCGGTTGAAGATTTTGTGAAGGTTGTGATCTTTGGGGAAGTGTTTATCTACTAAAGCGAGGAATTTGTGCCCGATGTTAGTGCTGACGTTCTTGCTAAAGGGAGGGTTGTACCAGAGTATGTTGTTGCGTTGGCGGTTTTTTCGTTTGTTAGGTGTGGCGGGTTCGTACTGAAGGGTGTACTTATATTCGCTTTCGTTGAGAGCCTTCTGGTATGGAGGGGAGGCTTGGTCGAAGGACGCTTTGTTGGAAGACAGGGATGAAAGTCGTTTGTTAATGCCGGCGGGAATGTTTTTTGTAGTGACGGAACTACAACTACAACTGAAGTAAACAAAACATGTAACTGCCGGCAAAAGAACGCCTGCCCGCTCAACGTTGGTAAAAGAGGCCCGTCCTTTTGGAAATTTAACAATGCATTAAGTAAAGACCTAAATTATGTAAAAGAAATGAATGAGAAAATATTGGAAGTGCTAAAGCAATTTTCAAACGAGGAAACACTAGACCCTCAGATACGCTGGGAAATACTTAAGTATGAAATTAGGAAATTTACAATACAGTTCTCGAAGGCCAAAGCGAAAACATTTAAATTAAATTTACAATCTTTAGAAAATAAAATAAAACAAATTGAAACGATTAACGAATGGCATAAAAAGGAAGAGTTAGTGAAGGAACATAATGAGGTTACATTAAAACTGGAAAAAACATATGATTATATAACAGAAGGGCAAATAGTGCGATCAAAAGTAAACTGGTATGAATTTGGAGAAAAAAGTAACAAGTATTTTCTTTCATTGGAAAAACGAAATAAAAGTAAAACACATGTCAGGAAACTTATTCAAAGTAATAATAAAGAAATAACTGACCCTTTAAAAATAAATAGGGAGATTCATGATTTCTACAAAAGCTTATTTAGCTCTAAAAATAAGAAAACAGAAGAGGAATGTTTGAATTTTATTTCTAAAGTCAATCTACAAAAGCTAGAAGAAAATGAAAGGCAAAGCTGTGAAGGAAATCTAACAATTAATGAATGCTTCAAAAGCTTGCAACAAATGGGTAACATGAAAACTCCCGGAAATGACGGTCTAAGTAAAGAGTTTTATGTAACTTTCTGGTCAGTACTGGGTAAAGAACTTGTATCATGTATAAATCATTGTTTTGAAAATGGATCATTGACGGTTACACAAAGACAAGCCGTGATTACTCTTTTAGAGAAAACAGATAAAGACTGTAGGTATTTGAAGTCTTGGCGTCCGATCAGCCTTATTAATGTAGACGCCAAAATCTGCAGTAAGGTTTTAGGTGATAGGCTGATTAAAGTCATTCCAAAGCTTATTCACCCTGACCAAGCTGCATTTGTGAAATCAAGGAATATAGAAGATCCGATTCGTTTTTTGGAAGATACAATAGAATTTTATTCACACAAAAATTTAACTTTCCTATTATTTGCAGCAGATTTTGAAAAAGCCTTCGATAGTATAGAACATAATTTTATATTTGCCACTCTGAAGCAATTTGGGTTTGGTTCGTTCTTCATTAAAAGTATAATAACGTTACTGTTCGATAATCAGAGCTGTGTCTTGAACAATGGTAAAGCTACATCGTATTTTAATACATCCAGAGGAACAAGACAGGGAGACCCAATTTCTCCTTTTCTATTTATTTTAGTAATTGAAACCATGACGCAAATGGTGCGTTCCTCTTCAGTAATAGAAGGTGTTGAAGTTGACAATGTGGAAAAAAAGGTTCTATTATTTGCTGACGACACTACTTTTTTGCTGCGTAACGCTAAATCTTTAAGCTCTGTGTTAGATCTGTTAGAGGAATTTCAAGTATTTTCTTCATTAAAAATTAACCTGGAAAAATCCGAGGCAGGCTGGATGGGTAAAGAGATTGTAGATGAAAAGCATTCTTTTAATGGTAATTTTATTGATTTGACTAAAGAGGGAATAAAAATCCTAGGGATATATTTTTCTTTAGACAAAAATCTAAACAAGCAGAAAAATTTTGAGCAAGTTTTTGAGAAATTTAAGGCAACACTTGCAATTTGGAGAACACGCCGCCTTACTCTGTTTGGTAGAGTTCAAATTGTTAGATCTTTGGCACTCTCCAAACTTCTCTATGTTTGTTCAAAATTGTGTGCTCCAACAGAATTTATAAAAAAGGTGGAAAAAGAAGTACTCAATTATATATGGTGTGGGAAAAAAATTAAAATAAGGTATCAAACTCTCTTAAACACTTACGAAGATGGAGGATTGAAATTACCGGACCTTGATACCTGCATTAAGGCCCACTATGTACATTTGGTTATCAACTTGAAAATGTCCCCTGCTATAGAAAAAAGCTGGCATATTTTCCCTAACTCCTACTTTAAACAGTTAGGAGGTGTTAAGTGTGTGAATGAGAATTTTGACGTTTCTAAAATTCCAGTGGATATACCAATATTTTATAAAAACATGTTGAGATTTTGGGCTGAAATAAGTGTAGATCCAATCGAAGATGATCCATTAAGTGTTTTAAGACAACCACTATGGAACAATAAATACATTTCTTTAGATACGAAATATTTAAAAAAAATTATAGAAAAGAAGGTGATGCGAGTGAACGACCTGTGGGACACGGAAAAGGGCTTTAGCTGGGAAAAGGCTCAAGACTTTGGTCTTACTGAAGATGATTTATTTGGGTGGTTGGGAATCATCCATGCAATCCCTCAAAAATGGAAGTCAATGTTGAATTCATCTCACCCTTTTAAACACTAACGAAATGCAATCGGACTTAATACACTTAAGGGGTACCCCTTATAAGATAGAGCAATTAAAAAATAAGACAATATACAATATTTTAATTTCTTCAAAAGCTGAAACACCAACCTCTCAATCTAAGTTGAAATGTAGATTAAAGGTTAAAGTTATTGATTGGAAATCAGTGTATACACGTATCCATAAGACTACAATCGAATCATACCTTAGAAGTTTCCAATATAGACTACTAAATAACTGCCTTTATCTAAACAAAGATTTATATAGATTTCACCTGGTCGATAGTCCTTGCTGTTCGTTCTGTCAGCTAGAAGAAGAAACTATGGTTCATTTTTTTGTTCAATGCCCTTTTTCAATAAAATATTACTCTAGTTTGGAAATTTGGCTCTCTACCTGTAACGTTAACTTGCCTCCTATAAATGCCTGTAATGTTATACTAGGAGTCGACCGAGGAAAAGAAACTACTTTAGTTAATTTTATTATCTATATTTATAAACTTATGTTATATAAGGCTAGACCAAATAGAAAAAGCCCCACCTTAGATGAATTTATAACGAAAATGAAATACTACCATGACATTGAAAAATCTATAGCTGAAAAAAATGACAAAATTGCCATACACCTAAAAAAATGGGGAAAAATAGCTCCCAAATTAATTTAAATTTAAAAAAATAACAACTATAGATATGCTCCGTTTTCCTCCTGTAATTAGTGTTTGTAATGTGTGTAAGCCTCGTTTGTAAAAACGATGAAAAAAAAAAATGTACTTTCTCTTGGTTCGGAAAAAAAAAAAAAAAAAAAAAAAAAATGCCGGCGGGAATGTTTTTTGTAGTGACGGAACTACAACTACAACTGAAGTAAACAAGACATGTAACTGCCGGCAAAAGAACGCCTGCCCGCTCAACGGAAACTGCCTACAATCATCAGTCATTTACCAAGCAACAATAACGCATAAAGACAACAGCAAGACAGAAACATACATCGGACTTACGGAAAACGAATTCAAAACAAGATACAGGAACCACACCGCATCATTCCGCCACGCTAAACACAAAAACTCTACCGAACTCAGCAAATACACTTGGAATCTGAAAGACAACAACATTGATCACTTTATTTCCTGGCGCATTCTCTCGTCGCACTCGCCGTACAGTAGCTCCAGTAAAAGATGTAACTTATGCCTCAAAGAAAAAATTCTAATCATCTGCCGACCTGAACTGTCCACACTAAACAAACGCAATGAACTCGTGTCTTCCTGCCGACACAGAAACAAAGCCCTCCTACGTAATAATTGAACTGTTAAATCCCGCGCTGCATATATTAGGCTAGTTTGATTGGGTCATCAATACTATTGTTATGTAAATCATTCTGTATATAAGCGACGGTAAAAGTATACTCTTATTAAATCCCCTGACGAGTGGGCAACCACGAAACAGGCTTGTAAGGATGAACTTGTAGTTTATTTGTCTTTTTTCTTCACCATATATATATGGTGAAGAAAAATGAACTTGTAGTTTATTTGTCTTGTTTCTTCACCATATACTTCGCTCTACTCCCATGTATTGAGCACTGTCTTACGGAAATCAATCCTACACTTTTTATATATATATATATATATATATTAGAAATATACACTGAAACAAAAAAACTCTGCCAAAGACTTATATATATCATATATATATATCCTTTATATTTCCGTCAAACTTTTTTGACAGTTGTTGCTTTGGTAGACACAAAGAAATATAATAGGCTTTGTTTTTCTTTGTCTTTGACGGTAATGAACTAATATGTTTAACCGTGAAATTCTGGCATTTTGGCCAGCAAGGTTTTGATCACACGTCAGTAGCAAGAGCAATAGCAAATTAAAATACAAACCGGTCGCTGGACGCTGTAAATCGACCCAACACAATTACCGGTTTTAGTATTTTAATTTGCTATTGCTCTTGCTACTGACGTGTGATCAAAACCTTGCTGGCCAAAATGCCAGAATTTCACGGTTAAACATATTAGTTCATTACCGTCAAAGACAAAGAAAAACAAAGCCTATTATGTTTCTTTGTGTCTACCAAAGCAACAACTGTCAAAAAAGTTTGACGGAAATATAAAGGATATATATATATGATATATATAAGTCTTTGGCAGAGTTTTTTTGTTTCAGTGTATATATTAGAAATATATATATATTAGAAATAGCAAAATATTATGTTATAGTACACTAAGGTTTTTTATCTCTTTTTTTAAAGATTGTAATTTTTATCCACACGCCCCTCGTGGAAATCAACAACAGTTGACGGGGCAAGCGTGTTTAAATAAAGTTGTACTACTACTACTACTACTACTACTACTACTACTACGATTCGAACGTTCGCCAGCGCTCGTCGCTTGACGAATAGAATTTGCCGGGAGTTTGACACATCAAACCGGCGTTTTGCAAGCCTAGGGCGTTGAATTAAAAGAAAGAACACTATTTCACTACGGTTCTTCTTTCAGTAACAGGATTACTAAGTAATAACTTCAATATAACTTCAATAACTTCACTGTATGTATAGTGTTTACAATGACGGGCCGTAGTTGAGAATATCGTATCTTACCTGTGAAATGAAACTTTATCAGATTTAACAATTTTATGAAATTTTGATGGCAAATGGCGCTATAGCTTACGTAGAGGAGCATGCGCAGTGTGCACAAAAACAGGTCCCATAATGCTACGCGGTCAGTATCCATCAAGACAGGAGTTTTACTTTGATGCTTTGACCTACAATAGGGGATGTCAGTGATTTAGGGAACTGGACGATTAGCACGTGATCATCCCTACATGCAGCTAAATTACTCAGTCTCTAGCTCGTCAATTGTTCTCAGAATTTAAGGAACTAGACAGTTAGTAGACAGTGGTGTATTGCTGGTGAATATAGTGCATTGCAAAGTGTCACATACTTAATTTAAAAACTTTACACAATAATGAAACCTCAAATAGCAGGGTAAAAAATGATAACGAAAGTAAAACGTTTCTATTACAGCGTGATGCACCCATACTGCTATGCAGCTGAAAGGAACCGGCGTGCGCTGATGTACGTATTGCTATTCTGCTCTCTGTGCCCAAATATTCATGACACAATTCGAAAGACAAAGTACGTAAAGGACTGGCTGAACATTAAACTAATGACACGGGTGTTTTTTAAATATCTAGCTTGGGCACTGTTCAATCCAACGTTCCAAAGGCTCAGATGACAGCGATACGGCGTGACTATAGAGCAGAAATTTCGTGTGCGTGGTTTCCCTTTTGTTTTTGTCCTGCTGATCCAATCAAATTACACACAACAGAAATACGGTACAATACGGTAATAGTACGGAGAGCAGATTTCGTAGCGGTAGTCAGTGCTGTAGTTTGTCCCACTCCACGGTTACCGTACGGCCACACCGCGGCAAAACGGTATGCTCCGCTGGCCAAAAGAACGAAGGCTCTGCTATCAAATACAAATTACCGAGGGTTTCAACTTTTTTAGTAAATAATTTTATAACTTAGTAAACTCACAGTGAATTACAAATTAAGAAAACTTCAACCTGTTAAAGTCTTAGGCTTAGCTTTTAAGTAGTTTTCTTATTTTTTGAGAAAACAGTTCACAAATGGATACTTTTAAGCAGAAATTTTAAAATCACGGGTATGTGCCTGTTGTTGTTTCATTTCTGTTTTCGCCGGAAATGGGGCGGCCGCGCGCCGACAAGAAATAGCAAATACGCATGCGCGTAACGTTTTGCCGCGGTGTGCCGTACGGCATGCCGTGACGTTGAAATGGTTTCCCTATTGTTTTTGTCCTATACTGATCCAATCAAATTACAGAAATACGGTACAGCACGGTTACGGATATACCGTAATTTTATCTCGTGCTACACTGCTGGGGAAAGAGCTGTACGCTCGCAATGCATCATAATTAGCGCATAAAAATTAATGATCATTAATAAAATCGACAAAGAGCATGAATGATATATTAAAGTAAAATGAAATTCAATTATAAAATGAAATTTAATTGGACGCAAAGTTCATTCAATCACCATGTATACATTTAATTAGAGTATTGAACAGTTTGGCGCTCCATAAAATATCATAAACATCCTTATTTCTAACCACTACTATTGCTCTTTTCAGGATATTTCAGAAAAAAACGCCAGCGTTAATGTATCCGCATACTTTCGCATATCTCCTGATTATTCATTGACAGTTGCCGAGTGAATTTTAATTTATAAGGAAATCGTATCCCTTAAGTTAAAAGTAAGAATCTTTGCTAAACCGAACGATAAATAAAATCCAATAAATTTGCTGATCTAAACAGCCGTGTTTTTGTTCGGTTGGTTAGAATTTGTTGTCTGTTTTACGCCGTGCAGTCATTGGACCCGGTTAAACGGTTTCAACATTGATACAACATCGGTACGATATTTGTTGAAACCGATCTTGAAACTGACTTTAGTGTTTCAATTGTCTTTAAACGCAGTCAAACTCTCTCAGACATGTACATGCTTTCAACATCTTTCAAAAACCTTTTAGCAATGTTTTCAGGCCATTACAAACGGTTTTAAGACCGGCCTTAACAAATATTAATATATCTTGTGCAGTCAATTATAACATTCATCTTGAATCAAATGATAACATGGTCTTACCTCCTTACTCCTGGAAATCAGCCTTGGCTAATGATACTGATGTTCACTGAGAACGAACTCAAGCTGTCTTAGATGCAGTTGTGCGGACATAGTTAGCAATCGTATCTGATCTGTTTTTATCTATTCGGAGAACTAGGGCCGGGAAACTTTATAGATCGTTTCGCGAATTCGACTCAACTTTAGGGTGGTTTTAGGTGTGTCCAGATAATATAGACTTCCTTTGTAACACTTATGTCTACTCTGTTATAAAATACATATTAAATGTCAGTAATATAACTATTTAAATGATACGAAAGTTTTAGCCAACTATATTCGATTTTTCCGCCGATGTTCCAAAAATTTTACTGAGCAAAACATCACCCGGCGACGTGGTTTTCCATTCTTACGATTTTATGAAAAACCTTTCACCAGAACAGATACTGATTCAGCCGAAAATCGCCAATGGGTGATCCTGTGTGCTCCTTGAAACATTTTGCTCATACCATGTAACGAAAAGGTAAAGACTGACCCCAACGACCTCCCTCAGTGACATATAAGAATAAGCTTTTCAAATTATGATCACTTCTCAAAGTACTGAATAATAATAATAACTTTATTAACGTGTATAAGGTATTTAGCAAAAGAATGCTAATTGGGGACACAAATTAAAGAGTAAAATAAAACAAATATATCTATGTATCTATATCTGGTAAAGTACTTAAATATAGATTGTTATTGTTGTTGTATTGTAGTCGCTGTGAAATGAAGAAGCAATATATTGTGATGCAAGGATTATATTTACCTAGAACCGACTTTGACTTGGACCTCTAGCATCTCTGACTTCCGTTCGCTCCGGGAACCAGATTCCGGAATAACATGACGAAGACGTCTGTATCGGAGGCTACTGAGGCTAGACTTCCTCATTTTCCAGTTACTTGTTCCATATTTATTTATAATTTATGATTTAGATAAACTAATTTATAACCCACGCAGAAACTATTGTTTTTTTCTGTGGTCAATTAAGGTTTTCCGGTCGTCCCGGCCGATTTCTGGGAATGGGAGCGGTCTATAATATTATAAATATACAATAGCAGGAGCGCTAGCCCAAACAGCTACAGCGGATATAATTTTGGCCGTGATACAAAATTCTGACTAGGACTCTGATGAGGACTCGAGCAAAAAGCTGTTTATTTGTATTCACACAATCACTGAAGAAAAACTGAATCATAGGCTTCAGCTTAGTTCCGACCATAAACTGTCAGTTTATGAGAAAACACAGGGAAAACACAGGGTAATTGAGTTAATAGTGCAACGGGCGTAGAAATCTACCGAAATTTAGTGTTTACTATTTCTTTTATTCGCCTTTAATTACGTTTCACGTATCTTCGAAAAATGTGATAAACATACTAAAGCTAACTCCCACGGCGACTTCTGTCGCCGCGGGGGTACGGTCTGCTTTAGGAGGCTAATTGGCTAAACGAATACTGACGGAGTGATTCACCATTCTTGCGTTTGCATTCTCTTGTGACCGGCGTAAAATGCGGGATTTTCACGTTGTGTTAGACTGCTTGCAGCCGTTTCTTTGGCGAACAAAAACAGAGGAATCAGGTCAGAGCTAATGTTGCTGTGTTATGGCAGGAGCCATGTCTGTGAGTCAGCGTATGACCGGATTGAGCTATATTTAGAACGGATGTCATGGGAGATCTCGTGCTCACACTTTGGGAATCCAATCAAACCATAGCCTGAGTCAGGACAATGCAGTGTTAGTAAAATCACCTTAAAGACCAATCAGGATCATTCTCAATCTCGATAATTACGGCAAGCGTGCACGGATCGCAGTGGAGTCAGTTACCAAGGAAACAGAGTCTAAAAATAGCTCAATCCGGTCATTTGCTGACTCACGGATAGAGTATATACAATGGGCTCCTGCATGGTTATTGTAGCCGTGCGAGGGCTGGGGCAAGCGCCGGCCAGATACTAATTACTTTTGCAGGAATACCATCACGTGGTTGTACTGGAGGGCTAAACATCTGAATTCATATGTTTATAGGCACTTGTACAAGTTCGGTAGTTTTATTAGCAAAACCTGTTTGTAAATGCAATTTTCGACCTCCAATCGACAGTTGATCTTTCTAAAACAACGTTTTAAAGATAGCTTGCCATCCAGCATCCATGGCAACGCCTTTCCCATGGGGATCACGAGCTCAATTCATTCGTTAACGAAGCATTCATTAGTATCAGTGACCTATCGGTCATAATTGAGCCGTAAAGCCCTTCCCCCATGTGGTGACCGATTAATTAGGAACTGGCGCTTGCCCCAGCTCTCGCACGGCTACCTTAACACAGCAACTTTAGCTCTGATATTTTCGCCAAAGAAAGGGCTACGAGAACCAGTCTAACGTTGTGTTTTGTAGAGAACGGCCAAAATATAGGCGACTGCGCTGCCGTCCTGGTTGCTTTAAGTTCTCCATCAGTAATAAAAGAAACTCTAGACAACGTATGGTTAGATGTAAGAGGGTGTAGATGTAGACGGGGTCAGGATTATATGATAAATAGTCGAAATTTTAACTAACTGACGGACAAATGTGAATTTTCTGGCAGCTGACAAATTGGAGATCCAGCAATGAAATTCAACAAAATAATGTTAATTCCCCGGGGCTAATATATTCTCGAAGATTACCCTTAAAATAATGTTCTTGGCGGTTAACTGACAACTGACAAATGGGCTAAATAAAATTTTAACTGTTAACTGACATTTGAACCCTCCCTCCCCCCCCCCCCCCCCCCTCCCCCAATCCAGACCCTCATGTAATATTCAGTTTCTGTAACGTGACGAGTGAGTCCGATTACAGTAAATAGACGACTCGCTTCAAAGAGAATTGAAGTATATTTTAATCCGGGGGAGTGACAGGGGTGATATTGAAGTGACAGGGATGATCGGCCGGAGCTTCAAAAATGACCCCTATTAAAAAGAAAACAAATTGGGCTCCTGTAGGTACGCTGAAATTAAAAGAGCCTAGAAAGTCAAAACGATTTTGACCGTTTGTTAAAATAATTGTGTATTAACTGGTCAAACACTAAACTTGTCAATCAGTTTGAGAAATGAAATGATACCCTAGCTAAAAGGTAAGGACTTGTGTTTACCAAAGGACCCCCTAAAAGGTACGGCCGATCATCTCTATCGCTTCAATATAGGAATTCCCCCGGGATTTTAATATTCGCTTGGAGTGTACATACAACTGGCGACCTAACTGATTTTCAGCAAGCTGGTATCCGTATTTATAATATTTAACAGTATAAGATGTATTGCTTTTTTTTCTTCTTACAACTAGTATACCTCTCTCAGTTAATGAAGTATATTAAAAGACTGAGTACTGACACTTGTCTAGTAAAGAATTACACAGGCCTACAGTGGCTAACAGTGCTGCATGGTAGGAAAAAAATGTTTAGGTGTTGGCCGGTTTATCTTACGGTGTGTCACGTTTAACTGAAGCCTGTGCCGAGTGACGTGTTTTCTCAAGAGTGCTCCTGATTTATTTTCAGATCATCCCAATATATCAATGACTTCCCAGTCCTGAGTTCACCAATCTGCCCAATTTCCTAAATGTTCTTACGTATAGTTACTTGAATGGCAATTTGACTGCCTGTTTGTAGACTACAGAGAAGAAGTTTCTTACGACCAAAAGTAAACACAGTGAGATTTAAGAATGCTTTTGTAAATTTTTAAATATGGGTTAGCTTTTTAAATAAGTTTTTCAATATTTTTTATACCACTTGTATATACATAATATTTGTAAACCCTTAGCTGTAGATTTTTTTGTAACACTTGATTTGTTTTTTAATTAAGTGAAATAAAGACATTATTATTATTAGTGCATTCCATAATTGAACAGAAATATACCCCATCTCAGACTTAGAGTGTGGAACTGGGACCCCATTTCAGAACTAGAAGGTCAAAAACCAGACCAACCTCGTTCCCAGGGCCCTTTCCCTCCCCAAGTGAAAGGGCCCTGGTATCGAAGCACGTTGCATGGCACTACCCAACCAACACGGTAGTATCTTGCTTAGATTGACTATTATCATCAATTGTCAAAATCGCTAGAATTGATTATAATCGTCAATTTAACCTCGAGGTTAAAACCAGTCAAGTATAAAGATAAACAATTGTCGAATTCCGAACGGCGGTAGACGCGCTTTGTGTAGACTACACGCAAACGGCTACGAGTTCGAGCCCGAGTAGGAGCGCTCCAAAAAAATTTTTCTCTCGTTTACCTTCCTTTCTTGTTTACCTATGAACCCTAGCTCTAGGTGAGTGAGAACCCGTCGTTTACCCGTGAACTCGTTAGGGTTTGGTTTGTAGTTCGGGTTAGGGTTTGTCTTAGAATGATGATTATAATCAATTCTAGCGATTTTGACAATTGATGATAATAGTCAATCTAAGAGAGAGGACGCGTTGACCCAACACACGCTATGACGTAGCTAGCGTCTAATACGCATGCTCACATCTTATTACCCGTAGAGTGGCAACCATGTACAGCTGTTTCGTCCTTGTTAGGACTCATCAGCATGGCATAGCCCCCAAGACGGCCAGCCTCACTAAAGATGATAGGCATCAGAATCTGGTTACTCTAAGGGCGAGCTCAAAGCTGCTTTAAACGCCAGCCACAACGCTAACACGTGTGGGAGCTGGAGATGTGAGCAAGCGCTATAGCGAACGAGGTTGAAACCAGACCCCATCCAGTGACACATACCCGTATAGCTTTTGTATGGGAGTACCCCCCCCCCCCCCTCCCCCACCCCCGGACTTAGTAGTAGTACAACTTTATTTAGACACGCTTGCCCCGTCAACTGTTGTTGATTTCCACAAGGGGCGTGTAGATAAAAATTACAATCTTTAAAAAAGATGTAAAAAACCTTAATGTACTATAACATAATATTTTGCTATTTCTAATAAAATATATATATATACCTATTATAAATGCAATTATGTATCAAGTTAATTTAAAAATATCAAGTTAAGTTAAGGAATAGGAAAGATTTGAGTGGCAATTAATACTGCGATTAACTGTGCGATATAGGAGTCAAACAAGCCGGGATGTATTTTAAGTCCCACTTTGTTCAATTCATATATTATATATATTAGCGACTTACCCGATCTCCTTGATCAGACTCAAACTACAGACTTTGTTCAAATAAATATATAATTTAAAAACTCAGCTGCCCCATTTTTGCGGATGATCTAATCATAATGTTGATTCGATCCTACGAAGCATCAAGTACTGGTTTAAATTACAAATGGGGATATAACCAAGCTTGCATATGATGCCCTAGTTGACTCCACGAACAAATAATTAAACCCGCAATGTGGGGTCAAAAGTTACAAAGCATAATATTTCGCCTCGGCTTTGGTAATGTATGGCTATTCCAAGACCACATAGTTGCTAATAGCATAAAACAAAGACTTCTGGACAACGAACAACAACATTGGTATAGTGAGATATTTGATGATACTAGATGTAACGCAGATCAACAAATCAATAACCTATAGAACATTAAACAAAATTATGAATTTGAGCATTACCTTAATGATCGACATACAAAATGTGAAGCATAGAATATTGCATCGGAAAAGCTCAAAATAAGTAAAAACCAGTTAGAAATCGAAAAAGGAAGGTATTCACGGCCATATAAACCTGTTAATGAAAGATTGTGCCCTAATCGAGGAGGAAATCCATTTTGCTCTGAAATGTAGGAAGTATCATGTTTTAAGGAAATAATTATCTGCTTCCCTAATGAATATTTTAAATATACGTGTAACAAATGTATCCGATAATAATCTTTAACCTATAGTTCTTAACCCAGATCTCAAAATAGCCGACTGATAGCAGCGAAATATATTTATGACTGTCTTTAATTGAATTAGATCGCAAACTTTCAATCAGTAACCGGCCTAAATACTTCCCGACTGACCCATCTATAATGTGCCAATAAAATACTGCTGTATGTCGGTCTGTCTGTCAGACTGCTAAAGGCTTACCGCCGATAAGCTTGAAAAATATGCAGTCTCTAATTGAAAAAAAAACGTTATGGTATTTAACAACGTTGGCAAAAGAATGAATAATTACACCTTCACCGCTTGTAATAACCAAACGTTAGAAAATGTGCGAATCTTTAAATACTTAGGTCTGTCTTTCAGTGCTTATGGTAATTAGCTAAACACCAGATAAAAAAAGTAGCCCTGAATGGGAAAAATATGCAAATGATACGGTAAATATGGAAATGAGTCATTGTTTCACCCCTAAATTTCCCTCAGCTTCAAAACTAATTCAACGCAAAAATAAGCCTCTTTGCATTAATTCAGTTTGCTGTACTAACCTTTTTCATAGAATCGCATAGCCAAAGCTAAATCGCACGGTGCATTTGCGAAATCAGACGCTGATTGGCCGAGACGGAGTGGTGATTCAGAGTGGAATCACCACTGTAGACTACGCGCGCTATTTATAACTTAGCAAAATATCAACATCAACTCGAAAAACCGATATCGGTTTTCTCGATCGTGCAATTTAACGTGGAATTACCGAGTCAGGCATGTGATTTTCCTATAGTATCTCCATTGTGATAAGTAGATGCATTCGCCAGGGGTTAAAAATGTTCATTTTAGGGGTTTTAGCTGTCCTTAGTTAGGTCGCGTCTAAGCTAGATAAGACGTGAAAACTTCCGTATGCAGAGAACTTCGTGTCTTGCCTAAGACGCGGACGCTATGTGCGCATGCGTGACCTCACACAATGAGCGGCATGTTCGGCCTCAACCCAGATCCCATTTGTTTCTTACTGCGCATGCTCGACGAAAAAATAGGCTCTGGAATAATCCGATTTTCGTATATTCTGATTGGCTGTTCTGAACAATGCAATTTCACCGGAAGTCAAACATAAAGCATTTCTGGAGGGTTGATTTATTTGGACAAAGGCATTGGAATATTAGGGCCGGGGTATCTAAACGCTAAAAACCGTTGGATTTTACCTAAATGGATGCCGCTAAAAAAAAACAGGGATTCTTAGATATTTGCTTGTATCATATCACTTCATCGCAAACACACATCGCACACAGTACATGAATTCTCAGAATTCGAAAATCGAACTCAACTGGATATAGCCGAGGGATTTACCGTAACAGATAGGTAATACTATACATTCCCATATTAACAACAATGTTCGGCGTAAGTGCTCTATAGGCAGAAGTGGCGTTTTCCGATTTCGTAAACTTGTGAACAGGCGCTGATCGCTTAAATATAAGCGTTTGTATGGGAATGTAACGAACTCCAGCTTTCAAGGAGCTAAAATACGAGAGAATCGTAAGGAATCTGTGATGTCTGATATCGATCGCACGATAAAGAAACACGAGCCAAATGCATGAAAATAAAGCCTTAAAATCCAACCTAAAAACGGCAGAAGATGAAAGAGACTCCCTAAGGCTTGCCCTAACACTAGCAAGCAAAAGATCACTATCAAGATACCGGGTGAACGTCCAAATCCAAACCAAAACCTAGGCCTGAGGCGCTGTGCGAGAATCGAACCCGAAGAAACGACTTCTCAGGGTGACGTAATGATAAGCATGCGCAGAGTCAACGGAAGTCCGTGATTGGCGGACTTCCGGAATCGGATTATTCCAGAGCCCTATTTTTTCGTCGAGCATGCTCAGTAAGAAACAAATTGGATCTGGGTACGAGATTGCCTCAACCTCTAACTAAGACTATTATTCAAAGCACTCCAAAGAGAAACACTTGAAGGACGAGGCTTATCAGCAAAGTCTCACGTGCCGACTCCAGCTCAAGACGTGTATGTTAGACGCGAACGGATATAGAGTCGTATAAATTAGATCAGTTCGCGTCTTATTTTCTCCCGCAAATGGCCCTATTGAGTTCCGTTATATTTTATATTTACTGTCTAGCTTTGTACGCTCTTCTGACCGAATCCTTTAGTGTTTTGTACGGTACTACAAAGTCAGGGCAGTCAGGGATATCATAACAACTGAATTATCTAAAAGGCCATACCCATTACCTAACTTTTGGTTTACTGGAAATAGCTGACATTACGGGTTAAATGATGACGAGTGGCTTCGCCCGGTCGTCTTCGGTTGGGCAACATTCGAGCACTTCCATGAAGTAGATCTGCTATTTGCGTACATACACGCATGTGACTTTCCACAGTCATAATTTCAACTTAATTACTCCTGGTCTTCAGAAATGAGTCCTTTTTTCTTAGAATTGAATTTAACTCCGGAACTCGACGGTTAGCACGTGTCTCGTTTACTGAACTGAAACAGCATTATATTTCTGGTATCCTCTTACACATACTTGACACCGTGACATCATATCTAACAAGAGCCCATCTGGGCTATCACTCGTGCCACATGAGATTGAAGATGAAATACACTTTCATTTGAAATCCTCTTAGTAATAACCAAAGGGAAATTTAGCAGTCTTTAGGAGTGGCCGGTAGCGCGGTGACTTTCATTCTCTGCTCCCCTAGTATATATGTAATTTTTTTTTTCTCGTATGTTGACCTTTTAATTTAAACACTACTTATTCGTTTAACACACTGCATTTGAGCAGGCATATATTCATTGTTTTGAACCCGAGAATTAACCGTACTACCGTACTTCATGGTCCCTTTCTTTAGTAGTGGATTGTCGGTAAGGTGATTGTAAACTCTCGTCATTTATCACATAAAATGTATTCTGATGAATAGGGATCGGTTTGTCATGTAAGAAAGATGGCTCTTGAACAAACTGATTCGTTGCTAAAGCTTCAGTAGGTTGGGTAGTCTCGGAACACTGGAGACCTTGGTCTTTCATTGTCTTCTTTTTTGTATTCTTGATTTTTTTTTTTTAAGTTTGAAAGTCGGATCTAGCTTTATTATATCCGCTTTCAACTCGCCATTTTCAACTTCTAGGTCAATAATACGTGATGACAGCATCTTGATTTCGGTCTTGTATATATTATCTTGCTGCACTAATTTGTCTTCCAAATGACTGAGTTTCGTTTTGATGTGACGAGAGTAAGAATTCATTACGCATATCAGTTAGGTCAGCCTCCATGTTACAAAACAAGGTCATTAAATCAGCGAAAGAGTTATTATTGCGGGCTAACAATCCTCGTGAATAATCTCAAGAATTCCGTCTCTTCCGGTTTGAATTTGACTCATGTGTATGTTGCTTTTGGAGTTTCAAGGATATGTTGATCCAAAACTACAGGCTCTTGGGGTTTTTCATTGACTTGTGAACTTGCAGGCTCTGTAACTTGTTTTGTTTTCTTAGTATAACATAAAGTGTTGAACATGTTCATATTCTCAAGCATGTCTCGCGTGACCTCTGTTCTCCTCTACTTTCATCTGTAATCTGGGAAACTCAATCTTTGCCCATGCCTTGGCACATAACTATTCCTGTTGTTAAGTAGACGTGGATGATTATAAGTAAAATCCTTCGACAGCTTGTACCGTTTCCGCTAGGTCAATATCCTCGCTGGAACGAAATAACTTGATCTCAATACTCTCTGATCCAACTAACGGTAAATTTAAATCTCTGACAGTTTTTAAGAGACTCATAATATTGGTCTTGAAGTGCCTTCACCCAAAATAAGATGTTCTCCTCGGATGTTTTAAATGCAGCACAGCGAGCCGATGCCTTATAGATTCCAATATCTATTTCTTCGAATTTTGGCTTTACGGATCCTGGCCCCTTCACTGGCTTCAGGTCGTCGTACGTGTCGTATATAAAATCACTGGCCATCTGGGTAAAAAACGCGGTCCTTCGGCTCCGACAATAGCACAAGTTGAAATATTCTGAGCCTGTTGGAAGGCTTTCGCACGAGTGAAGTTAAATAAAACATTAAACTGCTTACATTTGAGAGATGGGACTCCAAATTAGAGAGAAAGTTCCTCGCGGGTCCTCCGCCATCTTGCTTTACTGTATTAAATTATGTAAATAAATTAACCTGGCGATTGTTGCGTGACCAGCACAGTGCATTCTGATTGGTGTGAACTTGACCTTTAACGCATGCGCAGACATTTTGCTACACGGAATAAAATAATAATAATAATAACGACTTGCATTTTAAGACTCGGTGCTGCCACAGGCAGCCCGAGTAATAACGAAAGTAAAACGTTTCTAATACAGCGTATCCATACTACTACTGTACATCTGAAAGCAACTGGCGCGCGTACCTATTACTATGCTGATTTGTTTAAATATCTAGAGTTGTGCGGCCGTTAGTGTATTCGCATACTTTCATAGAGATCGAACCCCGCTAACTCGAACCCCGCTAACTCGAACCCCGCTAACTCGAAGTAAGAGTCTTATTTGGACGTCGTAGAGTGAGGAGCTCGGTCTTGAGCTCCTGCTCTGACTAGTTTTATGTGTGGCCATTTGGCTAGAATTTATTATGTAGTGGCCCTGTTTGTGTTCCTAAGTTGTAGTATGGCAGACCTGGATAAGATAAAAAAACTTTTGAGGAACGAAATGGCACCCATCCACGCCAAGCTCGATGCGTTGGAAGGAAACTTTAAGCAATTGACAACTTCGTTTGAGTTTCTCTCTAAAAGATATGACCAGCTTCTTGAACAGACCAAAACCGCTAACGAGAAAATTACTGGGCTAACTAAATCAACAAAAACTAGCCAGGCGGACATCAAAACCAACAGGAATTTGGTTCTTGAAACAAAAGACGAAGCCGATGAACTGGCGCAGTACATGCGACGAGACTGCCTGGAAATCTCAGGAGTGAAACCGAATCCCGATTACAGTAGCGAAGACATCGTGGCTAGCGTTGGCAAGGCATTGAACGTCCATATGAAAGAAAGCGATATCTCTATCGCCCATCCCTTACCCTCGTTTAACAAAGATGCTCTACCTAAAATTATTGTGAAATTCACACGTCGGAATGTTCGCAACGAGTTCTACGCGAAAAGGAAAGCACTCGCAGGTAAAAATCTCTTGGAGGATCCTGATATCAGAAACTTCCTTGTCGGAGACAATATCTATATCTCGGAATCACTAACTCCACGAAGGAAAAAGCTCTATGGCGACATCAACAAGCTTAGAAAGAAGCTAAAGTGGAAGTTTATTTGGTCACACAATGGAAGAATTTACATAAAGAAGAATGAGACCGCTACACAACACCATGCATTCGATAACGAAAGCGACCTCGCGAAGTTCCAAGAGACCTTCCAGTCAAATGGATAAAAACGGACCCGAAATGGCCTCCAGGTATTCAATTTCTAATTACATTACTGCACATAATTGCTAACAGAATTGCAAAAGCTACGGAGTATTTTAAGACATTCTCCCATTTTCTATTAACTGTATTACATTTGCATGTAAACCTTGAACAATGCTGTTGTTATGATGTTTAGTGAGCTTCCATTTTACAATCTTACTAGTGAAGAACTTGTAAAAGAAACAGGAGCCTGGGTTCACAATTCAGCTAATCTAATACTTGACTCTAGAGATCTGTTCAAAAACATTATCGAAAGTCCAGAAAAGGCAAATGATTGTAATGAAAATTTTGTTCATGATTTCACAGAATCTAAATATCATACTATAAAGCAATCTGGCTCTAGGTTTTCCAATATTAAGCATAAAGGATTCTCAATATTACATTGCAATATCCGCAGTTTACCGAAAAATTTGACTTTATTAAGTGATGTCTTGCTAACAGTAAAAGAGTTACCGAATATCATAGCTATTACTGAAACAAAGCTTACTGAAAATAGTCAACACAATATCTCGATTCCAGGTTATAATTTCTTAGGAGTGAACTCTAAAACCTTAGCGGGAGGTGTAGGGTTCTATGTATTGGAAGGCATTAATTTCAGAAGAAGAAACGACTTAGACCTTGGTCTTTCTGAGGGTCTTGAAAATTGTTGGATCGAAATTCCAAGAACGAAACAAAAGAACATCGTCATTGGCTGTATTTATAGGCACCCATCGCAAAATCGCGAGCGCTTCCACGAAGCTCTTAAATGTAAATTAGAAATGTTAAACAGTGAAGGATGTGAAGCTTATATAACCGGTGATATAAATATTGATTTTTTTAAATATAACTCAGACAACCAAACATCAGATTACCTTGATATGCTACTAAATCTAGGTTATTTGCCATTGATTACTAAAGCAACCAGAGTCACTAACCATACTGCTACGCTCATTGACCATATCTATACAAACTTTCCGCAAAAAGTCATGAAATCTGGAATTTGCCTTGCTGATATATCCGATCACTTGCCTGTTTTTTGTACTATAGCAAATAAACTTCCGATAGTAAAGGAGAGCAGATATTATAGAGATTTTTCCAGTTTCAGCAATGAACTATTTATTGATGATCTTAATAGCATAAATTTTAGTAATCTTGTTAGCTCAGATGTTAATCAGAGTATGAATACGATTGTTGATACTTTAAAAGAAATTACTGATAAACATGCCCCCATAAAGAAAACCTCTAACGCACAACAACGGTTGTTGAGAAAGCCCTGGATATCAAAGTGCTTGTTAATTTCAATAAAAAAAAGACAAAAAATGTTTAAATCTCACTTCCTCAGTAAGGATCTAGACAAAGTAAAACAATATAAGATATATAATAACAAACTAAACAAACTTAAAGAATCAGCGAAAAAAATATATTTCACATCTCAATTTAACCTACATAAAGAAAATATAAAAGCAACCTGGAGCTTGATAGGCATGCTAATCAACAGGAAAAAGAAGTCTTGCATTTCTATAAATAAATTGTTCTATAATAATTAACAGGTGTTATTATACGGATAAGAAAGACGTTTGCGAACAACTTAATTCTCACTTTATTAATATTGGTCCCAACCTAGCTGCGCAAATACCAACTTACGATAATTCTAACCCTACTCGATATATTAAAAGGTCATTTAGAAATAGTTTTATGTTCCGTGCTATACATGTTCATGAAGTGTGGGATGCAGTTCAGGGTCTAAAAACCAATAAATCAACTATTGGTGTTCCACAAAAATGTATCAAATTGGCTGTGGACCACATCAGCGAAGCCCTGACAGCAGTCTTTAATCTCTCTCTCGAACAAGGTATTATGCCAGATATCCTTAAAATATCCCGAGTAACCCCAGTAGACAAAGGTGGCGAAATAACGGATCCATCTAACTTTCGCCCCATTTCTACGCTCTCCTCCTTTACACAAATCTTTGAAAAGCTAGTCTACTCACAAATTATAAATTACTTGGAAAAGCATGAAATACTAAGCAAATTCCAATTTGGTTTTCGGAAGGGTAGATCAACGGAACAGGCAATAGTGGAAATAACTGATAATCTTAAAAAAGCAATTGATAATAATCTTTTTACGTGTGGGGTATTTCTAGACTTCTCAAACTATAAGGCATTTGATACGGTAAACCACAAAATCTTGCTGAAGAAATTAGAGGTGTACGGTATAAGAGGAACCCCTTTACAATGGTTTATTAGCTACCTCTCAAATAGGCAACAATATGTATATTTAAATAATATGGAATCACCAAAACAAACAATGGTATGTGGCATCCCACAGGGAAGCTCTTTAGGTCCGCTTTTATTCCTAATCTATATTAATGACATTTCAAACTGCTCGGATAAATTATCCTTTCGAATATTTGCTGACGACACCAACGTATTTGCATCGTCTCCCTCCATCAGCGATCTTGAAACACTTGTTAATGAAGAGCTTGCCAACATAAAAAAATGGTGCGATATAAATAAATTATCTATAAACATTAAGAAAACGAATTTTATGATAATTAAATCTCCCAGGAAAAAAGGAATTGAAAACATAAATATCAAATTAACAAATAAAGATGGAACATATAAGTCTCTAGAAAAAAGGGACCATATTAAATATCTGGGAGTGTTAATTGACGACAAGCTCACATGGAAATACCATATAGCTTATACTTGCTCCAGAATTGCCCGAAATATTGGCATCTTTTATAAATTAAGGCATTACATGTCTCTAGCCCAACTAAAACAACTATACTATAGTCTTATCTACCCCTACATTTCATATGCTATCCTCGCATGGGGAAGTGCCTATAAAACACAAATTAAAAAAGTTCAAACGAAACAAAATATGGTGATAAGAGTTATGTTTTTTGCTGTTACCCATGGGCCTAACACAGAAAGTGCTCTACCCCTTATGATTCTGTTAAATATTCTCTCCGTTAATGCTATTTACAATTTACAAGCCCTCAAATTTGCTCATAAGTGGCATAGAAATGAGTTACCTAATATATTTCAAAACTATTTTCAGTATGCTAGTGAAGTCCATTCTTATAGTACGCGATATGCCACCAACAAAAATTTCTATAAATCACGCACAAGAACCAACATTGGAAAACAATCTGTATCATCAGCAACAGTTGATCTCTGGCAAGAACTTCCCAGTCATTTAAAAAATCTCACCAATTTCACATTTCCTAAAAAAGTGAAACAATTTCTAATTCAAAAGCAATTTAAATCAAACCTTTAACTGCCAATGTTTGTTATTGTATGTGTCTGTATTTTCTTGTTCGTATTTTGTTTTATTTGTGTCACTACATTAATAATGTATCTTTACATGGCTAGGAGCTAACTAGAAAACCTTTGTTTATTTAGCCCCTAGACACCTTTAATACGTATATTGTACCTTTGTCATTGACTTTTTCATATTTTGCTACTTTTTTTCTTTCAAACAAGGAACTGTAAATATAATAATAGGTGTGAAATAAAAGGATTTGTTGTTGTTGTTGTCGATTTCCCTTGGATTTGGCCCTATTTTTACTCGGATAACTCGAACTCGGATAACTCGAATTCCCCGCTAACTCGAACTATTTTTCATTTCCCTTGGCCCAAAGTTACCCCGATAACTCGAACGCTGTTCTTATGACTTCTCAATATATCAAGAAAATAGGCTGCTTGTTATCTGACTGTTACTTAATTTGATTTTAATTATTGTAACTTAATTCGGACTGATCACGTATTTAACATTCATTTCACGATCTTATCAGTCACTTCATTGAATGGGCTTTCTGAAATTAAGTTTAGAGCTGATCAGGATCCCTTGACAAATATAGATATATCTGGATATGAGTTTCTTTCTAAACCTAGTCTTTCTAATGCAGGAAGTGTAGCTTTTTATGTTAAAAATAATTTAAATTTCAACATACGAAATGAAATATCTGTTACTGAATCAGACCTTGAGACTCTTTGGATTGAAATCGAGTCTGATGGTAAACCTAATCTAATATGTGGGGTAGTGTATAGACACCCAAACGGTAACTTAGATCACTTTATGGATTACATTAACTCTACAGTTGAACTAATTCACCGAGAGAATAAACTTTGCTTAATAATGGTGAATTTTAATATAGACCTTTTGAAAATTAATTCACACCCTGGCTCAGACAACTTTATTAACACTCTCGGTTCCTTCTTCTTTCAACCACAAATTCTGCAGCCAACTAGAATAACCGATCACTCTTCAACATTGATTGATAACATATTTTTTAATTGAATTGATCACTTTGTTATCAGTGGTAATCTCGTTTATGACCTAACTGATCATTTACCAAATTTTATTATACTTAATAAATTTTCTTCTCTCCCTTCAAATGTTAAGATGTATAAAAGAGATTATTCTAATTTTAACGAATTAGCCCTTATTAATGAAATCCAATCTATAAATTGGCTAACAGTCTTTGCATCTAATACTAATCCATCATGCAGTCATGTTTGATTATTTTTATTCTAAAATAACTGAAATAATAGATAAACATATTCCTATTAAGCAATTATCTAGAAAAGAAATAAAATTAAAATCCAAACCTTGGATAACACATGCAATTCAAGTATCTATTCTTGTGAAAAATAAATTATACAAGAAATTTCTAAAGACAAAGTCCTCCTATTATCACTCAAAGTTTAAACATTATAGAAATAAACTAAATCACATATTGAAGATTAGTAAAAGAAAATATTATAATGACTATTTCTTACAGAACATTAAAGATATCAAGAGAGTTTGAAATGGTATCAAACAAATAATTCATTTTAAGCCGCGAGCGAATCAGAGAGTTTACTTACGAAAATTGTTGAAAGGAATAATGAAATAACTGATCCACTCAAGCATGTTAAGGCCTGGTCCAGGGGTCAAATTTCGGATAAAAACTGTTTTTCTTATTTCAACACAGCCGAGTATGGTAAGTACGCCAAGTTTCTCACGATAATAGGTATCGCCATTCTTGACTACCTTAAGTGGTTTGCGTATAGTAAAACGTGTTACGTGTTCTGTCAGGTGACTTAGAACACGAAATCAGTAAATCAAAAACGCGGCTCCGAGTTTAAAACAGCTGGGATGATGAGTGGATACGTTTAGTTAAAGGGATACCCGAGTGAAAAAGACATTGGGGCTCAAAAGAATCTTCAACATGTTCTTTGTTCAGAAAATGTATTAAAATTTGATCAAAGGTTTTTAGTATTAAGAACGAGCACCTCAAAGTTGGCCCCACGAAGACATGGGCGCCGCCATCTTTGTTTGCATTTACGGAAGTGACGTCACTTCGTCCCACCAGCGTTCTCACTCTCTCACTTATTAGGTGTTTTTAGGATGATAAACGCCTTAACTGTACCTCACATACATTGTAGTTCTTATACTTATTCAGAAGTCACTCGAGTCTTTTAAGCCATGTTGTTTTGCTGTTATTTAATGGCAGTTACGAGACCTTGTTGTTCGTCTGATAATTTCTCGCCTTCCCAATGCTTTTCTTCCTCCTCCCAGTCTTCTTAACTTTTCTCATAATGTCGTCTTCATCATAATTCCGGTTTCTGTAAGAATTCCTCTGCAATCTCGATGAAAATATATCCACTTTAATTCCGAGCGTGTGAAAATCATACAAAGACAAGTAGCTGCGATACGCTGGTGGGACGAAGTGACGTCACTTCCGTAAATGCAAACAAAGATGGCGGCGCCCATGTCTTCGCGGGGCCAACTTTGAGGTGCTCGTTCTTAATACTAAAAACGTTTGATCAAATTTTAATACATTTTCTGAACAAAGAACATGTTGAAGATTCTTTTGAGCCCCAATGTGTTTTTCACTCGGGTATCCCTTTAAGGTTGAAGCCTTTTACCTAAATCAGCTTTGAAAAGATGACTACAATGTTTCGTTAACGAGTAATTAAGGCGAAAATATGCAAAATAGGTCAAGTGACTTTTTGTACCCTTAATATCTCCTTATCTTTACATGATAGTCATGTTTTCTAAGCGTGGTCTGAAACACTGCGGGAGGAGTAATGTTTTAGCAGGGTTACTTTATATTCATATGTTATTGTTGCAGCCGCATTTTACTTAAACGATTTTATATAATTATGACGTCATCGATCACGTGATACGACAACCATCCACTTAACAAATTTAAGGAAGTCGATATTAGTATTATGGTGTAATTAGATTTTGTTAAACTGTTATTTCAGTCAGAAAACATTTTTAAACGTAAATGTATTTTCCGTTAAATGAACCAGGCCTTAACATGCTTGAGCAATACCAAATGTTCAAAAATCACCGCTAGATTATTTATCTGGTACGTCATGCAATAGCTTTTATATCGTTCCTGCTATTACTGAAGAAATTGAAAATGAAATTTCTAATTTAAAAACTGGAAAGGCCACTGGTTCTTTCAGTATTCCAGTCTCAGTCATTAAAATTCTTAAAACTGTAATCTCAAAGCCTCTGTAAACCTTATTCAATGCTTCTTTCTCAGCTGGGATAGTCCCAAGCAATTTTAAATTAGCAAACGTCCTACCAATTTATATAAAAGGATCCCAAACTAGTATTTGCAATTATCGCCCAATCTCTCTCCTTTCTATTTTCAATAAACTCTTAGATAAACTTATGTGTAACAGATTGCTTGATTTTCTTCAAAAGAAAGCAATTCTGTTTGACAATCAATTTGGATTTCGTGCAAAACACTCCACTGACCATACAGAAAGCAATTGATGAACGAGACTTTTCTTGTGGAATATTTTTAGATTTTAGTAAAGCCTTTGATACGGTTAATAATGAAATTTTAATAAAAAAACTAGAGCACTATGGAATAAGGGTTGTAGCCAAAACTTGGTTTACCTCTTATCTCAGTAATCGTCAACAAACGGTCACAGTTAATAATATTACATCATCGGCTAAACACATTTCTTGCGGTGTGCCTTAAGGATCAGTACTTGGCCCCATACTCTTTCTGCTATATATGAATGATTTCCACCTATATATGCTCTGATCTCTTTGACTTCCACTTATTTGCTGATGATGCTAATATAGACATAAAAATATAAATACCCTTCAATCAGATATAAATTCTGAATTAAATAATGTCAATACTTGGTTAAGTGCAAATAAGCTTTCTCTCAATGTAGAAAAATCTAACTTTGTTCTCTTCCATCCGCCTCAACGGAAAATAATAATTAATTTTGAATTAACCATAAACGATAAGATACTAAAACAAGACTATTGTATTAAATACCTTGGCATCCTGATTGACTCTAACCTAAGCTGGAAATCCCAAATTGAAAGTATTGCAAAAAAAATTAAGAGAAGTGTTGGTATCCTGTCTAAACTACGGTATTATATTCATATTAATATTTTAATTAATCTTTATTATGCTCTGATTTATCCCTTTTTAACATATGGCCATAATTGTTTGGGGTAATACATACCCCTCCACTTTACAACCACTTTTTATTCTGCAAAAAAAAGCTATGCGTATTATAACTTTTTCTAAATTCGATGAACACTCAAGTCCTTTATTTAAGTCATTGAATATAATTAAGTTGCTCGATCTGGTCACCTTCCATATTGCATTTTTTATGTGATTTATTGTTTAAATTTTACCATCAACTATTACCTTAAGTCTTTAAAAAATTCTTTACTCCAATTGATAGAATAGTATCCATAGCCATAATACAAGATCTGCATCAAAACAGTGTTATTACCTTCCTAAAGCAAGAACGAATTACGGTATATTTAACATAAGATTTCAAGGATCTAAAATATGTAATTCTATGGATAAAAACATGAAATCGTTTTCGTTTTCAAAATTTAAAGAAAAGTTTAAAAGTGATTTATTGGAGAAATATTAAGGATATTTCTTCTACCGCTTCTAAAGTTAATAAAACTGTTTTGATCTTTTTTTCTCCTGAATTTTAATACTGTTTATGCTCTCAAAGATTATTTTATTATGACATTAGTGTAGATATGTGTGTGAATGTGTGTTTATTTGCTGCTTTTGCCTGTGTGTGTATGTGTGGGTATGTTAAATTAGCATTGCCGGTTTATGTTGTGTGTGTACCCTTTGCTTTCTTCCGACCTTGTATAATTATAATTATTCTATTTAAACTGGCTTCCTGACATTTTTAGCCCCTTAAGGTTATTTCTGGAAGCCAGTACCCTAATTATATTTATTTTAAACCTTTAAACACAAAACTATTGTATTTTTCAAAGGGTATAATATATTGTTGTTGTTGTTGTTGTTGTTGACTACCGGATGCGGTGTCTTTTGTATTGACACAAAGCCTAAAATCCAACAGTGCGTATGTAGTAGAACACCTTTAGTCATCTCTGATCTCATTCACTACTCATCTGGGGAGTTCAATTTACACTACTTCAGTGGCTGACTATGTAAAAATCGATGTTACTTGCTTACAGCTCAAGGCGTTCCAATTCTTTCTGAAAGATGTTAACAAAGTTCTCTTGTCCAGAAAGCCTCAGCCTACATTGGACTGTCTTGCATTACTTCGCCATCCCCCAAGTTAACGGCCTTGTCCGTTTTTATTATCACACTGCACGAACTGCTTTTGTCTGCTCTAAAAAAGTAGAAGATTGTTTTTGCAAAGCGTCCACTTTTTCCCCTCTTCACGTGCTGTACCAGAGGGTGTCACTTGTGAAGATATAATCTGTACAGATGGCAGCTTAGCTACTTCGAAGGTGGGTCCCTTAATTTGCGCCCGGGGGGGGGGGGGGGGGGGGGTACTTACATGAAAAATGGGTATGTATGTGAGGCCAAGAGGCTCAAACCCTGACCCTGTTTGACGGAATCCGAGCTCCAAAACCCTGATTGCCCCCTTTTTTGGGAAAAAAACACCTGAATGCCCCTTCTTTAAATTGTTTTCAAAACAAGGTCGGTTATATATCCCGGCCGGTATACCGCGTACCGGGATTGCATGCAAAATACGGAACATTTCAAGTCGGGACGTGGCATTGGGTAAACAAATCAGCAGATGAAGTACATAGATAAGTACTGAAGTACGGGAACCTCAGTGCTTGCATGTGGGCAGGCGATCAAAATGCGGCAACAGAATGTCTTTTTTTGACATAGTAGCTAAAAAAAACGTAACTGCCTAAAAAAATACTGAACCCCGACCCTGACTGCACCCAAATTATACTCAAATCCTGACCCTGATCTGCCCAAATCAGGCCAAAACCCTGACCCTACCTGCCCAAACGGAGCTCAAAACCCTGACCCACCCGGGCGGCACATACATAATACGTCACAAACAGGAGTACCCCCCCCCCCCGGGCTTTTGCGATGAGGATATCCTGGCAGAGTTCAGGCCTGACAATGAAGACGAGCAAGAAGAGGATGACGAGGACGAGGTCGAGATTGTCGAGGAATGCCCTAAGAAACCTACTGCAAGCGATGTCAGACACGCCATTGATATTTTAACCTCGTACAGCATGTTTGTCGACGAGGGCGCAGAGGAAATCCGTAGTCATGCCCATCAGATCACAGTATTAACAGAGATATAATAGCTCGACGATCTCAGCGACAGGGAACAATCACGGACATGGTTACCTCTTTAATGTTGTTTTATATTTAGTTGGACTGTAGTCAGTGCACTACAAACTTCGTTTTTAAGTAAAACATGTACCCAAATGTTAAAGTTACACTTAGCTCGAAGTCATAATCTTTGGAATTTCTTGTTACCATTAGATACGCAAATTGAGCGATGCCGGTTTATCACAGAAGTAGATAATAAAACTATGTTCACGCTATATATCGTCACTATTATTAATAATTAACAAAAGTAAAGAAATTTTTCACCGACCCTGATAACTCGAACCCCCGCTAACTCGAACTGATTTTTGTTTCCCTTCAGAGTTCGAGTTACCGGGTTTTATTGATCTACGTGGCGGGCTCATCATGATCAGTTGCCGAGTGAAAATTTATTTGCAAGGTATATCTTTGCTAAGTATATATCTTTGCTAAACGTACGATAAATAAAACGCAAATACATTTGCTGAACGGAACATCACAGTACTCTTCCTGTTCGGTTGGATATAATTTATTTTCTCCCATGAAACAGCTAGGTACAACACTTGTTGAAACCGATCTTGAAAGCACTTGAAATGATCTTTAAACGAAGTCAAATTCTCGCAAAAAATGCTTTTAATATCTCAGTTTCCTAAACCTTTGAACAATGTTTTGACAGGTCATTACAAACGGTTCAAGCTGACCGATATCGGCTTAAAAAAAACTGATGTACCGATGTTGAACCGATATCAGAACTGAACTGTTTGACTGCATGGGGTCAAGTTTTGAAAAGTATTCAGTTCTCGATATTAATATATCTTGTGTAGTAAATAACATTAATCTTGAATCAAATGATAACATGGTCTTACCTCCTTACTCCTGGAAATCAACCTTGGCTAATGATACTGATGTTCACTGAGAACGATGCTTTCTGTAAATGCAGTCGTGCGGATATTAGTAATCTGGTCTATTTTTATATCTAGGGGAACTTAAATTGTATCTAATTACTCCGTAGGCCGCTTTTGCATGGGAGCGGCCGCCTTACCGAAAACAAAAGATTGTGACAGTTTGTGGTCCATCCAGTGACAGAGGTAACCTTTTCCAGATATTTAGACACTTTATTATTCCGAAACTTAGGGGACTATAAATGGTCTTCAAACGAAGTCAAACTCTCTCTAACATGCTTTCAATATCGGGCTCCATATCGGCTAAACTATAAATACTGAGAAAACCCGTCCACTCGAGTTTCACGTAGGTCCGGCATAGAGTCACTGCCATCGGGGTCCGCAGCCATGATCACTTCGGGACCGTGAACAGCGGTAACAGTTAGTTACACGGCATTCATCTACTTCGGGACCGCCGGAACGCCGGGAGGCACGGTTAGTTTCACGGTTTACTTGGAGTATTTGTCGATATCAATACAATCTTTATTTGCATTACCATATACATAAATGGTATTGCTTACAAATATTATAGATATGTGAAAAAGAGAAATATATATATATATATATAATTTTATATTATACAGTATACTGTTAACGTGAGAGTAGGACGTTTCGCCGATCAAAGGCTTCATATCAAATCAGTATCATCTACTTCGGGTCCGCGGTGGCAGTTCTTTTTAATAGGTACGATGTCTTCAAAAGTGGTTGGGTATTTCCTATAGTTGCCCTTCAGTACTCTTTCAACTCCGTTAAACGATGTTTTCAGGCCACAAGACAAAAGGTTTCAATATCGACTTCAACAAATACTGGTGCCGGGAACCGATGTTGAACTGAACTGGGCTTAAGTTTTGACTGAAAAGTATCAGTTCTTGTAATGTTATATCTTGTGTAGTAAATAACATTCATCTTGAATCAAATGACAACAGTGGTCTTACCTCCTTACTCCTGGAAATCAGCCTTGGCTAATGACACTGAGGTCTACTGCTGAGAACGATTCTTTCTGTAGATACAGTTGTGCGGATATTACTGAGTAATTTAATCTATTTTCATGTCTGCATGTTTGGTGAAACTAGGTGAACTTAGTTCGTTTCGAATGATTTAGGTGTGGCTTCACTGCTAGACTTCCTTCCCTAGCTTCCTTTCGTCTTGAGAGAGAGTGGGATATTTTCATACCCAATTGCACTTGGATCAAATTAAATGTCAGTTAATTTTGTGTTTGGGATTTGTACCTCTTATATATAGGGTAAAACAAATTTGGTACCGTTTGAAATCTCCGACGAGTATCCCCGTCCCTTTTATATGGAGTGGGGGGGATTTCAGTAACCTATATTTTTACTGTGGTTAAATTGAAGGTTGGATCAGTGGTGTGTGCTTCCGTCCCGGTTTCTGGGAATTTTCCCTCGCTGAATTTTATCTGACAATAGACAGTTTTTCCAACAGCTACAGCGGATTTAATTTTGGTGTGCAAAATCGGTGCAAAGAGGTCGTTGGAGGTTTCAGCACAATTAGGGTTATCGGCTTAATAAAACTGTTTTATAACTTTTATCAGGCTCAATATAATGCTCAATATAATGCTTTTATTTATTTGTATTCAAACAATTACAAAGAAAACCCGAATGAGAGCTTAAGCTAAGTTCAGACAGCTGAGAACAACGGCAACGGCAAGACATAAAGTGGAAGGCACAGGGAAAATGAGCCATGACGCCGTGCTTGGTTGGATGGCTCAGTTATGGTAACGTGACGATAATTTATTACAGTAATAAGTATACGCTCGCTTGCGTTCGACGAAGGAGAACGCCATCCTAATCTGGTGTCCGTTGGGTTCCCCGTGTCTCACAGGCAAGAAAAATCGAGAATTTTGGTGTCGCCGTGTATCTTGTAGGTGTATGTAAGGACCAAGATGTTTTATTTGATTTTATGAATTAATGCAAACCAAACGTCTTTCTAATGAAGCTTTTGTTCTATTCTCTATACGTTGTCGGACTAATTTAAATAATAGGCGAAAGAATAGAACAAAAGAGAAAATTCCCTGTCCCACAGACTTCATTATGCACTAGTCAATTGAAACTCCGGCCCGCCGACCCCCGGGACATAGCGGGGAATGTAACATTTATACAGTGTTACATTTTGACCTTTTCCCCGCCCATCGGGGGCAGTTGGCTGTTACAATACCCGCCCCTGTGGCCCCGACATGTGCTTCAGAATTTTCAATTAGGAGGAGGCATTGAGAAATTGAATATACATCAGCTCAAGGAGGATTGGAAGGCCTTCCCATGAACACTTGCGCTTGAAAAATTGTCTAGAAGAAGAGAAACTTGAAGTTTCCCGCGAGTTTTGTCATTTCCAACTAAAGTTTTCCTTGAAGTTTTTTAACTCTAGAAACTAGAGATGGATTCAACAAAGTCAGAAATATACTTTATAACTTTACTACTCGCTAAACATCTTCAATTTTTGAACTTTTCGTACAATCTGAGCATATTTATCGGACGCTTTTCTCGAGAGGTTGTTTGGGAGAAATTTCCCGCGAACTCAAGACGTAAATCTTACCCTGAAAGAAATTAACTACAAACTTTTTAGACAACTAACCTTACCTGGAAATTAGCATGAGCACTGACATAAATAAATTAAGTGTCTAATTTGTGCAAAGGGCTCCAAAGGGCTCCAGGTTTAAGAGGTTCACAAAGCCGTTGAAAATGCGTATTGTTTACGGTGTTTCGATACCATTCACAAAATGTCGCGCTCACTGGATATACAGTACTCACGCCGATCTTTCGTGAAGCATTTCGCGAACAGTACGAGTGGTGTTTGTTGTTAATTATACCAAAAAAACAGACGATTCTTTGTTAATCATTTTACTTAAAAACAATTATGATTACCTGAAAAGATAAAGGGCAGAAATAAATAAATACTTTGGTTTATTCAGTCGCGCGCTCGTACAAAAGCAGCTTTGAGCGCGCACTCATTGTTCGAAAATGGCGTGATCAGATTGCGTCAGCAGCGCGCGCCAACTTCTAAAATTGAAAACTTTTCACTCAAATCACAGGTAATTCTCTGCATATTTTCCCATTTTTCGTAGGCTTTCATTGTAAAATAATGGCCAGAAATACGGGGAAGTCAAAGCTAGCCTAAACATACGTCAAAATCCCAGGAAAAACTTTGGTTTTGAGATGCTTTGCTGCTGAGGTCCGATCTCCACGAAATTCAATGCAGAATGAATTGCTCACGTGACAGGAAAATTGATAATATAGTTGGTACGCAAAGGATTGTGGGAAGGCCTTCCAATCCTCCTTGCATCAGCTTCAGTAACATATGACCCGTACGGCCCGCGCGCGCTTTCCTTTCAAAACCATTTACAAAAGTCACGTGATGAGGGCCGGTCGTGTATGGCGTGAGCGGGCCGGCAAAAGCCGCCGAGGTCCGTACGTCATCATGACCTCGAGCCAAATATTTCCCGTCCGGCCCTCCCACTCAGTCAATAAGTACCTAATCCGTTGTTCCATTATTTGAAAAAAAAAATCATTTTCTGAAGCACACTTTCTAATTAGTTTCTATTACTATATTTTCTTATTACTATCGTCGACATCAACCCGTTCGCCCCAGTCTTCGTCAAGTCTTTGCAAAAACACCGCATGTGTGTGTGTGTGGGGGGGGGGGGGGTACTCCTGTTTGTGACGTATTATGTATGTGCCGCCGGGGTGGGTCAGGGTTTTGAGCTCAGTTTGGGCAGGTAGGGTCAGGGTTTTGAACTGATTTGGGCAGATCAGGGTCAGGATTTGAGTATAATTTGGGAGCAGTCAGGGTCGGGGTTCAGTATATTTTAGGCAGTTAGGGTTCAGTTTTTTTAGCTACTATGCCAAAAAAAGACATTCTGTTGCCGCATTGTGATCGCCTGCCCACATGCAAGCACCGAGGTTCCCATACATCGTGACGTCGCTAATTCGTGCTTCAGTACTTATCTATGTACTTAATCTGCTGATTTGTTTACCCAATGCCACGTCCCGACTTGAAATGTTCCGTATTTTGCATGCAATCCCGGTACGCGGTATACCGGCCGGGATATATATCCGACCGTGTTTTGAAAACAATTTTAAGAGGGGGCAATCAGGTTTTTTTTTTCCAAAGAAAAAGGATACAATCAGGGTTTTGGAGCTCGGATTGGGTCAAACAGGGTCAGGGTTTGAGCCTCTTGGCCTCACACACATACACATTTTTCATGTAATTACCCCCCCCCCCCCCCCCCTCTCTCTCTCTCTCTCCGACACCAAACGCTTGGCTTGCTTGGGACAAAAACTCACTTATAGTGGAATTTCTATCCACAACTTTCGTATGATTATTGTAACGAAGAAGCACCTGATATGAGAAGTAAATACATGCATTCCAACCGAAGTTCGTGAATAATGGCGACAGAGATCTCATAAGTTTGAATATGTATGATGATTGAATATTTATTAACTGATCACTTCATGAATAATTCATGTAGAAAACGAATTGTTTACGGAAATAGAGAGCAAAAAATCGGGAAAATACAGTCTTTAAGCAATAATAAACCAAGCGTTTAAGGACTAAAAATAGCGATGGGTAAAAAAAGGGATGATTTCAAAGGATGCAACTTGCCTTTTCCAGCGTTGTTGATGCTCGGGCCCAGTCCCGCTCTGTCGTGGCTGGCGTTACAACCACCGCTGAAATCCCCGCAAATTTTGCAAATCGTTACTTTCCCCGTTCCACCGGAGAAATGCTGCGTTAAATGTGCGTTATTCCACGGCCATGTCCCCGTTAATGCCCCGCTATGTCCCGGGGGTCAGGGGGCCGGGGTTTCAATTGACTAGTGCATTAGAAAGACGTTAATCATATTCAAGGCAATGCAATGGAGCAAATGCAAGACAGAACAGAATAGACTTCCATGATTCAACTTAGCTTTCCTATTTTCCTTTTCCCTCCGACAACGTTTATTGAAATAGGTGTATATTTCCCCACCCAGTTCCAAAGGCAGAGGGAATCTCACAACATACGGAGAAGTAAATATTGATTGAAAACATGAAAAAAACCGGCATGTGTCCTGAGGGCCGACTCGATCCTGAACGGTAATTTCATGCCGAAAATGAACCAGGCAAACAATAGAGGTAATCGGCTAACGCTGTTGCCACCCAATTCAGATCATGTGATTACTCTGGGGAATTATTCCTTTTCAGTTCTAATCATAATGCAGTCATGCCTATCTGAATAAAATTAATTTTCAAAGAGTCAATTCTCCAGAGTAATGTGTGTTTACATCACATGATCTGAATTGGGTGGCAACAGAGTTGCCCGATTACCTCTATGCTTCCTAACGATTTATTAAAAGGGGATTGTTATTGCGTACAATGAGAAAACCTCGCCATTTTGAAAAATAGGCATTTATCGATCTTTAGCTCGGGGGATTTATTCACCTCGGTGCCGTGAGGGCGCGAAACCCCCGGTGCACCAGTAAATCCCATACCCCGAGCGGCTCGATTAACCAGCATCGCGCGAAATTTTAGAGTACCGCCTAAAGGCCTAAAGTCTTTAATAAACCAGTAAACTGAATATCAACTACTTGCAATGCTAGGTCATGCAATAGACTGGTTCGCGGTTAATTCCGACATTTTGAACCGTAAAATACAGTGTTCGTATGGGAATCCGACCGATGCCAAATAATTTCCGTAAAATCGAATTTCTGAAATATTTACTGTCTGAAACTTAAGATATCAGGTAAAAAAAAGAACTGATCAAAATTTGAGGGATGTAGCTGTGCTGGGAAGCGTGTCGTGTTTTCAGTTTTCCCGTACACGTAACGCTACTTAGCTCGAATAACGCTATACTTACGGCTCGAATAGCCTTCATGGTTAATCTAAGCAGCGTTTACTCTATCTAAGTCTTAAGTACCATTAGCAACAGATTATTTTCTTTTCCTATATTTTGTTAGTTTCTGTATTCTTCTTTGTAAATGTACGAGTATAGATAAATAAAAAAAGCTTGTACATTTGTCTGTAAATTTTCCCGCGGACTTTGACTTGTTGTTTTAATACAGACAAATGTATGGAAAACTCTTCGTATTCGATTATTGGGAGCTCATAGGCTTGCCTATATATATATATGAGCTATGTTAACACAAAAGGAGGACTCACGTCTAACACCCCACTGATAAGAAAACCGGTTAAGGACTGAGAAAACGAGAAAAGCTGGGAGACCAAAACCTGCGTGCATGCCAGCCAAGTATGGTGGGTTGAAGTAGCCTTTTTGTGATAACTACGCTCATGATGTGCGCAGTTTTACCTATAGTTCAGGCTGCATTCCCAGGGTGCACTGCAGGACGTTGCACTGATATCATCGGACCAATCGCCGTTTCAGACTGAACGCACGCTGAAATGCAAAGTAGGATAACTACATGAGCCGGGGAGGGGGGGGGGGGGGGGGGGGGGAGTGTGTTTGCCGCCTGGGAGTCCGACAGACACGTTAGATCAAAACCTGATATTTCCTATAAACCTACGCACAATGGTGAGTCAGTAAGTCCTGTAAATATTAACTTTGGCCTTGGATTTGTCATGGCATGCCTAAATATTAACAGCTTACTTGCCCACATAGATGAACTTATCTAGAGTCTTCATCAGTAATTCCAAAATAATCGATATTTTAGCAATTAATGAAACAAAATTAGACCCAACCATCCGGGATCAGGAGGTTTATTTACCCGACTTTGAAATAATTCGGAAAGACCGGAATATCAATGGCAGAAATGGTGGTGGTGTTTGTATTTACATACGAAATAATATCAATTTCCAAACTCGTGAAGACCTAAGCTCAGATAAACTTGAATGCCTAACTGTAGAGATCACATGCAAAACCTCGCTCCAAGCCATTTCTAATTAATTAGTACTTGGTATCGACCTCCGCAGTCCTCCGGATCTATTTAGCTCTTTTGATCAGCAACTTATTGACAAAATTGATGCGGAGAACTTAGAGCTATATTTATTGGGAGACCTAAATTGTAATTTGCTACCAGATGCTACTGATTGTAACTCCTCTCATCTAAAAAATATCATGGATATTTACGGATTGAGTCAGATGATTACTGAGCCAACAAGAATAACCGAAACCTCGAGAACTCTAATAGACTTATGTTTAACAAACTTCCCGGAAAAGGTCTCAAATTCGGGTGTTCTCCAACTTGGTATCAGCGATCACTCCCTCATCTATCTAACTCGTAAAATCAGTTATGTCCGCTCTGGTGTTCATAAGACCATCTTTTAAAAGAACATGATTAAACAGAATAATTAATTAATTAATAAATATTCATATATATGTAATGTATGGTGGCAAAAGCCGAAAGGTAATTAAAATCTCCCTTCGATCGACTATAACCCAATAATGGCGGATATTACGCCAAAAAAGGCAGCAGAAAAGCTTTTCGATCGAAATACATGCATTTGCAATTGCTGCAACGCCGTAATATCGGATAAGAATCACCCAGTGATTATAAACAGCGACCTAAGGAAAAGTTTGGGTTCTTATCTAAGCCATCTGTTCATTTTCTAGGAAGAATCCTACCCTACAAAAATATGCTGTCCGTGCAAACGCTCTCTTGAAACTGCCGAAAAATTCCGTGAGATGGTTCAGCAATCGCATGAACATCAAACCGCGGCGATCCAAAATTCCAGGCTAAAACGAGGTCGAAAGCAAAATTATAGCTCTCCTAGTAATCCACCATCAAAACGACCAAGAGAAACACATTCCGCGCCGAGTGCACTGAGCGCTATAGCCCTTGCTAACCTACAACAGGTACATAGGGCTATTCTTCCTCGACCATCAGCCCTGCAGTCTAATCCAGCAGCTGAAAATCAGCATGTTCTGTGCACTCCTCAATAATTGCGTTGAGAGGAGATATGACGACCACGATTGAGTTGGATGATCCTTGAAGAGCATTAAACTCAAACGGTAAACTTTGGTAAATTAACGATTTACCATAACCGGTCGGAAGGACACAGAAACAGTCCTTCTTATCGATACTAATTACCCGAATAGCTTCCAAGTGTTTAGTTTTTAAAGAAAACTGTTTTTTAAGCTTTGCAAGGGCGAACTGGATAGCTTCCATGAGGTCCGCCATTGCTTTAGTTAGCAAATCGGAAATGAGTTCTAAGAGCATGCGCAGTTTCAATGTCCTAGAATCTAGGACATCCGGTTTCGTGTCTTACCAGAGCCTCTGATTTTTCAGTTAGTTGAGGAGGCACTGGGAACGAGAATGATGAGTGTTATTGATAAACATGCGCCACTTACTAGGACAAAAAGAATCCGAAACAAAAAATCCTCGTGGATTACAAATGAATTAATAAGCAAAATGCACAAAGGGACTTTTTAAAAAGAAAACTAGCGTCAACAAACGACCATACGATTTGGGAACAGTATAAAGTAGCTCCAAATGACGCCAACAACTCCGATTAAGCAAGAAAAACGCAAATATTTCACTAACAATCTCGAAGCCAATAAAAATGACCCAAGAAAAACTTGGAAATTAATTAATGACCTGCAAAGTCGACAAAGCAAATCAACCAATGTCTCTGAAATAAAAATAGGAGACCAAACTCTCAGTTCTTCTGCTGACATTGCTGAGATTTTTAGCGCGCGAGATCCCTGGAATAGACGTTGACCCTCTTACCTATCTAAAACCACTGATAGGTCATTCTCTTTCCAACAAATCGAAATTCACAAAGTCCGCTAACTATTAAACAAAATAAACGGTAGGAAAGCAACCGTGTCGGGTCTGGATAAAATTCCATGTAAACTTCTAAAAATCGCCGCTGACATTGTCGCACCGTCTTTGACGTGTATTTTTAATGAATCGATAGTATCTGGAATCTTTCCTACTGACTGGAAGCTGGCTAGGGTATCACCCGTTTTTAAGAAAGGTACTCAATCAGATCTTAACAACTACCGACCGATATCCGTGATACCAATTGTTGCTAAAATATTCGACAAAATTATCTACGACCAATTATACAAATACCTTAACAACAACAACCTACTAACGAATTGCCAGTCAGGCTTCCGGTCACTCCACAGCACTCTCACTGCTCTGCTTGAAGCCACTAATAATTGGTGTGCAAATGCTGACAAAGGTTTCCTTAATGGTGTAATACTTATCGATTTAAAAAAAGGCCTTTGACACTATTAATCACCAAATTATAATGCAAAAAACTAGCTAAATATGGAATTGACCGAATTGCCCTGGCATGGTTTGACTCTTATCTATCAAACAGAAGTCAAAAATGTAATGTGAACGGCCACATGTCTAGTGAAAGCCCGATAACTTGTGGAGTCCCGCAGTTCGATAATTGGACCATTAAACTGCCTAAACGAGGGTTTACCAAGAATGTACGCCGATGATACTAATATTAGTTTTGCCGCCTCAAGCCAGAGAGATCTTGAAACAAAAATCAATGCGGAACTAAAAAATGTAAATATCTGGCTCAAAGCAAATAAGTCTCAATATCGCTAAAACTGAGTTTATGGTTATTGGGTCTCGCCAAAAACTACAAACTCAAAGCGACTGTACCATCGACGTTCGTATACAGGGTAAAGAAATAAAAAAAGTGAACTACACCAAATCTCTGGGGGTTTATATAGATGATGCATTGTCCTGGCGGAAGCATATAGACGAAATATAAAAAAAGATCTCCTCTGGCATTGGCGCACTTAAGCGCGCAAGGCCTTTCATATGCAGAGATACTGCAGTAAAAATATATAAAGCCCTGATTGAGCCGCATTTTGTTTACTGTGGCTCAGTTTGGGATGGCTTAAGTCAACAGTTAAATGATAAACTGCAAAAACTGCAAAACCGGGCAGCAAGAGTAATTACTCGATCAAGCTATGACACGAGTTCAAGTCTACTGATTGATATGCTTGGATGGGACCCGTGGGGGGGGGAGGGGGGGGGGGGGGGGGGGGTGCTCGACCTATCTTTTAGGGGTTAAAATCGTTAGCAGTGCTATCTATTAGGGGTCTTCCAAAGGTCTGCTATCTTTTAGGGGTCTCCGAGACCCAAATTTTTTGTGGCCGAGAAAGAATAGCGCTGGATCCTCGAGCATGAGACCCCACAAGTTGAATCGGTATTTACGGCTTCGATATAGAGTTTGATCCATCCGAATATTAAAGATGAGGTTATGGGGCAGAGCTTTGTCTCTTATTTCCTTTAGTTTGCACAAATTTGTCTTTTGGAGTGCTATCTTTTAGGGGTAAATGTTTTGTGAGCCACGCCCATATTGCTATCTTTTAGGGGGTGAATTTCATTTCTCACGTCGAGCACCCCCGTCTATTTTTATGGGGAGCCCCCCCCCCCCGGGGGGCTGGGACAACGTATATACACATCGAAAAAAACAAAAAGCAATGGTGATGTACAAAACCATGCATAAGCTCACCCCAGGTTACCTTCAGGATCTCTTTACAACTCGTAATACTAACTATGATCTAAGAGATTCTGAAAGTAAATTATTTACACCTAAACTGAGGACTAACTACCTAAAACGTAGCTTCAGCTACAGTAGGGCATTCTTATGGAATAATCTCCCACATAACCTAAGAGTGTCTAAACATATAAAGCACAGTTCAAAAGGGAAATTGATACCCTGTATGCTAAATCGGATCGGACTCCCACACAGCAAACATGTAAAACAGTTTTAATGCATTATTACATTTTTAATGTACATATTTTACTATCGAAATTGCACACCTTTCGTGTACAACTGATGTTTTTAAAATATGGATAAATAGAGATTGTCTGTCTGTCTATCCGGCACTTCTAAACGATTTAGCATTATTTATGCATCGTAACTCGCGAGCGCCTATAGGCTTTTAATAAAGAGAGAAAATTCTGAAATATCGACAACAGTGTTCTATCATGAGCAATGTTAACACAAAAGGAGAACTCACGTCAAAAATCCCTCTGATAAGAAAACCGGTTAAGGACTGAGAAAACGAGAAAAGCCGGGAGACCAAAAACTGCGTGAATGGCAGCCAAGTATGGTGGGTAGTAGTAGCCTTTTTGTGATAACTACACTCATATATATTATATATATATAGGCAAGCTCCCAATAATTAATATGAAAATAAATAGTGCACATGCAGTTGAATTGCACACGCATATGTAACGGGAAATGTATGCGTGCGTGCAGACGTAATTACGAAAATAAATACTGCACGTGCAGATGAGTTGCACGCGTATATGTTGCGTGCACGCGGAGATTAACGAAAATTATAGTTGGAAATTAAATATTTTACGCATTACGGCAAAAACATTATACTGATCATTGAGATAATTTAGAAAATCACAAATTCCCATAAACGGAGGATTGAATATAAAGGACAGGATGGCGTTAATTAAAGCACCCGATTCAGGACTCGCGTGTTCCGCGCGCTGATACACGATCTGGCGGGCGGGCGGTCGAGCGGGTTGGCGGTCGGTCGGTCGGTCGGTCGGGCAAGAACATGTCGCTCATGTTATATGTGTGGTGCTCCACACCGCGGCAAAACGGTATGCTCCGCTGGCCAAAAGAACGAAGGCTCTGCTATCAAATACAAATTACCGAGGGTTTCAACTTTTTTAGTAAATAATTTTATAACTTAGTAAACTCACAATGAATTACAAATTAAGAAAACTTCAACCTGTTAAAGTCTTAGGCTTAGCTTTTAAGTAGTTTTCTTAGTTTTTGACAAAACAGTTCACGAATGAATACTTTTAAGCAGAAACGTTAAAATCACGGCATGTGCCTGTTGTTTCTTTTCAGTTTTCGCGGGAAACTGGGGGCGGCCGCGCGCGGACAAGAAATAGCAAATACGCATGCGCGTGACGTTTTGCCGCGGTGTGGTGGTGCTCCGCCCGCGCGGCCTCACGCAACCCTAAATCATGACAACCTAAAGCGTTGCGTGACAAATGAACAGGCTTTATTGGGCTCCCTGTGTGTAATTAATAGCAGGCCTGGTTACTCCTCACAAACAAGATGGCTGCCCAGGAGTGGTAAGTACTGTCACCAATATATAACCTCGAGATTAACTGTGTATATGGCATGTACTGATCATATTCTGGTGTTACTATTGCTAATAGTCGGCTTCAGAGCATTTAGAACGTCGATTTACAGATATAAGGCAGAAAGAGCATAAAAGACTGATCTGTGCAGTATGATTCCCCGGTCATATCGAATATCACTTGCTCATGAAACGGTATTCATAATTATAAACAAAGTCAAAGGTAGCTTTTGGCCGACACGAACAGTTTCAGAAGCTTGTGAAGGGGTAATTGTTTCAGTCCGTTTGTTGAGTAATACAGTACCGCTCGGATTGGAACCTCTAGTTTTTGTATTATTGGGTAACCCAAATATACTGACATTATGTATCAGTCAATTCCAAACCCGTGCATGACCCCCCCGGGGGGTGGGGCATTTGATCGGTGTTTAAAAAAACGCATCGCTCGCATCGAAATGGCGAACGTTCGTGTCTTCGAGGACTTCCAGGATAAGGATTGTGCATTTGTAGAGGCCTGGCTTGAAAGAGTGAACCTGCCAAATTTGAAGGCCACTTTCAGAGGTAAATTGTTTATGTTTAAACCTATAAACTATGTTGTTTTGCTTTGCTCCGTGAACTTTGACCGACTGCGCACGTGATATTATTAATAGTTGGAAAAGACGGGCCGATTGGAATAACAGGCCGACCCAGCTGATAGTTGGTCGAACGCTGTTACATACTTTATATACCAACAACATAAGCCAACATATTCAATCTCAAACCCGTTACGTTTATTATAAACCAAGAACGATCGAGCCGGTAGAAATGATTGTTCTTATCCCTGACCGGTTGAAGGTGGTTTTCACCGTCGGTGTTTCCTGTGAATTGCTTGAGTCAGAGTTTGTCAATAAAACAATGATTTCATTTATTTGTCAATAGTCTTTGCCTTGTCTTTGCCAAAAAAAAATTGGAAAATTTTCTGATCCGGTCCCCGATGGTGGGGCATTAGAACAGCCAGGATGAAAAACTGGTGGGGCATTTGAACAGTTTTTCTGCCTTGGTAGTGGGGCATTTGATCGTTTTTTTTTCAAAATGTTCAAATGCCTGGGGGGTGGCCCGGGGGGGGGGGGGGGGGGGGGGTCATGCACGGGTTTGGAATTGACTGATACATTACTGTGGCTTGTTTCGAGCAGTACTGTCTGGCTCCGTTTTTTTGGGAGAAAATTGTTTACTGAGCTACATATACATCTACATATCTTAAGGGACTGCATGACCGTCATTAATTAGATTTAGAGAAAGGGGGCTGGTGTAAAATGGGGGGAGGGTCACCAATTTTCTTAGGGGAGGGGACGATGTCCCATACAACAATGTACAAATGTAGGTGTCACGGCCCAAACCAAAACTCCACAGCACAAACAAAAATAATTCCCTGGCACAAACCAAAGCTTCCCATTGTGATAACCAGTATGTTTTGTTTTAGGGTTGCCAGGTGCAGGAAGTATGATAAAGAGAGGAACATCCTCCC
Source organism: Actinernus sp. WN-2022 (assembly GCA_030867875.1). Lineage (NCBI taxonomy): Eukaryota > Metazoa > Cnidaria > Anthozoa > Actiniaria > Actinernidae > Actinernus > Actinernus sp. WN-2022. Next base: position 73,814,789 of record JAOWCC010001634.1, on the reverse strand, counting down.
CTTGGAACCAGTAAATGATCACCCTCTTAAAGTGGGAACAATTATTGTAAGTAGGGCATGCATCGTAAATTACAAGTATCAAGTCTGTCAATAGTTAGGGTATACTACATGTGCAATGTGCATGCATTGATCATGATAGGTAGCCACTAGATTGACATGCCTTGGTTTTGAACCTTTTATTGGACATCCTTCAGTTGGAATTTTGACATCCATCCATCAAACTTGCACCACACTCAGCTCCCCAGGGTGGTATAAGTGGTAAGCACTTTGCGTCTTACAGCACTTCTGTGAACCGGGTTTGATTCCCGATTGCAGTACGTGCCACATGTCAGTTGAGTTTGTTGGTATCTCATCCTTGCTCTGAGGTTTTTTTTCTGGGTTCTCCAGTTTTCCTCCCTCCACAAAAACCAACATGCTAAATTCCAATTCAAACTGTGGTTTAGCTGGGTCCTGACTTTGATCAACCCCTATGGTTGTTTCAGGTCCCATTAAAAGAAAATCAGAATATCACAGGAAAATTGTCCAAAAATCAACATTTTATTACAGTGTACATGTTTATGATTTCTGAATACATGATGTACATGTACATCCTCAGGCAAAAACCATTGATAGAAATAATTATCTTGTTTCCATGATCTTAATTTTGATGCATTATGCAAATGTATATATACAATGTATGTTGCAGGTAAATTTTATTTCAGGTTGAAATATTTTCAACCTAGGTTGAAATTTTTAAACTAGGTTGCAATTTTTAAACTAGGTTGATTTTTTTAACCTAGGTTATTTTTTTCAAACTAGTTGTTCTGCTAACTATGTATGAGTTGTAGTGACTAAATTTTGTAGCTCTAAGCACCCATCGTGGACGGTTAGGGTGTTTTTAAATGTACATGTAAGGGTAGGGTTTGTATTAGTTCACAGGACTATCGAAGAAGCATTATTTTTCTGTGTTGTTCATTGATCTAAATTTAGTGACTATAGCTATAAAAACCCTAACTTAGTGAGTTAGTGAGCACCCATTTTGACGGTTAGGGTGTTTTTAAATGTAGGGGTAGGGTTTGGATTAGTTCACATGACAATTGTAGAATCATTATTTATCTGTGTTCAGTGATCTAAATTTAATGACTTATAGCTCTAAAAACCCTAACTTAGTGAGCACCCTTTGTGGACGGTTAGGGTACGTTTTTAAATGTAGGGGTAGGGTTTGTATTAGTTCACAGGACCATTGAAGAAGCACATACAGTGCTTGGGTAGGGTATTCTGCAGTTGCCCCAATAAGGCTTTTGTTACTCTTTGACTTTATCGTACTTAAGAATTAATAAAAAATAAGTGTTGTGCAGGTAAATAATCGTGTAGTCAGGTGTACAGTTCACTCATGTTTTGTTCACCTAATTATACAGAAAATCCGCGAAAAATTGTGAAAATCCGTAAGATCCCACAAGTTGTTATAAATGTTAGGGACAATTGTGCTTGCTGGTGAACTGATTTTGCTATGCTTTTAATTGGATAACGGTACAAACTATGTAACAAAACTGACACTGACAGCTGATAACTTTTTGAGTTTTATACATGTAATACCTGCCTGATAATGATTTTATTCACGGCCATTTTTGGCAGTTTTTCTTGTCCTCGCTTTATAAGTCTATAGATCTAAAGCAATCCTTCCTACACAACTTCTTTGCTGTCAGGTTATTTATAGAAGCTGATTTATAAACTTACTTCCATAATTTTCTTGTCAAGTCATAGATTCTCTTTCATCGCTTTTGACAGATACATGTATCTCTTCACTCTTCCATATAAATTTTCTTCTAAATATAAAATGAGAGTTGAAATCCTATTATCTGGTTTTCTTTTAGTTTGGTTTTAACTCTCTAAAAGTCAGTTTGGTTCAGAGTTTCCCCGCTTCTAATTGTGCAACTCAGCAAAGTTTTCCAAGTCCGACTTTGTTAGTAGAGCGCATGCGTGAATAAAATTAAATATGGAAATTAGTTACTAGTCCCCTCTCGGTTAAGAAAAGCTTTGTTATTCCAAAAACGTGACTGGAACTCCAACGCAAGTCTCTGTGGCGCAGTTGGTAAAGCTCTGGTCTTCCAAGGCATTCTTCCAAGCAAATTAAGGGTTGCAGGTTCGAGTCCCACTACTGGACTGGTGAATGAAAAAGTGAAAAAAAGTAAGTAGTAATGATGTGTAATTAATGAGCGAATTACGAAGTTGGTTGTGGGGGATAGAGAAGGGAAAAGGAGTTAGGGAGGGGGAACAGTGAGTACCGTAGAGAGGGAGGGGAGAGTGGTCTTTTTTTTATGAACCCCAAAAAATTGGAAAATCCCTTTTTAAAATCTTGAAAAATTTCCACCTTAATTAAGGTTAAAAAAATTTGACCTGAAATTTATTTTGACCTGCAACATATACATGTAGGTACATTTGTTTACATGTATGGATGAATTCCCATATATATTTTTGGGAAACTTTTCCTGTGCATGGCTTTATGCATTAAATGACTATACTGATCCACCTTGATTCTTACTCATGGATAAAATGTGAATGAAGACATGACAGATAGTAGTTTTCTTTGACAATTGAATTATCTAGAATGATATATTTGTACATGCTGTAATTGAAGGGCTGTGTGCAAAAAGGCCGGTGTGAGTGTCTCCTGGTCCCATTCTAAATTTTCCAAGTTCAATTTCTTTGTTTTCTATGGGAGAATTTAGAACATAATCAAGAGACACTTACAGCCTCTTTGCATACAGCCTCTTTGCATACAGCCCTGCAATTATAATGGCAGGTGATGGCAACCTACATTACATGAAACATGCATGCCAGGACATTAGTCACATCAAGTTACATACTAGGGAGCTTTAAAATAAGTACCATGGAGATGTTTGTGAGTCACAATATGACGGCATTGAACTGGAAGTCATCTTATTGACCTCATACACATTTCTGGCTGATCAACATGGACAGGAAAACCCTTGTTTAGACATTTGTGACTTGCCATTACGGACATGTTGATGTGAATTAAACCATGCCAAAAAAGGAAAATTTGACTTCTATACTCACAAAAGTCTGGTGCTTTTTTAAACTTAAGCTCACTATTAGACAGTTGACTTACAATGTAACTTTGAAAATTAAGCACTGTGCAACTTTGCATGCCATTTACAGACAGTTGATAAAAGTCGCAAGGGAGCAAGCACTCAATCCAATGCTGCCACTCCTGCAGTGGACCCCCTGACTATCACAAGTAAAGGTGATACCTTCGATGGCTTGGACCCCCTGTCAATGTTTGTTGCAGAGGAGGCATCAGTTAGGAAGACACCAAGTTCTGTCTCCATTTCTACAAAAAGAGAAAGGGTAAAAAGAGCGTGTTGTTTTGCACTTAAAGTGCATATGAAGCGAAAATTAAGTTGATCTAATTTTAAAATGCTATCGAAATGAGGAATAATGACATTTTCCGTTTCAGAGATATTCAGGTTTTTGTAATATGCAAATGAGATGACCTATGACATCGTGTTGGTTGCACAGCCTGGAGACAAATCACAAAATGAAGAATATCTCTGCAAATATTGGATAAAAACTATTGAAACTTTGCACATAATTTTTGTATGTGGTACTTATATGGAAATTACACATCATTGTGCAAATTATGATATTGCCATGGGAACACTCTTGCCCCAGGATTCCACTACAAATAACACAAACTTCCCTAATTTCTCCCTTGTCAAACACATTTTTTTTGGTGTGGTCCAAAATAAGATTTTGAACACTATAGGCATTGTATGTGAGTAGTTTAAGCAACTTGGAGAAATTGGAATTTTATGTTCAAGGTGAAAGGTGCGTGGGGCCATGACAGTTTCTATGGCAACACCATAATTTGCACAATGATGTGTACTTTGCATAATATCATATGTATGTGCAAAGTTTCAGTAATTTTTATCCAATATTTGCAGAGATATTCTTCATTTTTAACTCGTGGATGCGTGCAAGCCTAGAACGAGTTATTAGGGTTTAAGTGGACTCGGGCTAATTTATTCATCGTTTTATGGTGTGTACTTCGTTTTTTTCTGTGTATATTGGGGACTCTCCGTTGGCTGTCCGAATAGTGTTCGATTTTCCAAAGATAATTATATCAACAGAGTTTTATGGTACGCGTCCAAATTTGGTCATACTGGAGAAGATGTATTGACAATGCCCTTCTAATGCCAGACACTTCAAACCTGGACAGACATGGCAGTGGTTCCCTATCAATCACCTAGTATTGATGACATAACAATGACGTCATCGGTCATGTGATATTAAGTACATGCCCATTTCAAACTTGGACAGGCATGGTATTGGGTCCCCACAAATCACTTACATGTAGTGCCAATGACGTAACGATGATATCATCGGTCACATTATTTTTTTGTATATGCTAAAATAGCTCACTGACCTTACACAAGTTGTCCTTAGGGGCCCTATGTTGTGATTTGTCTCCATGCTGTGCAACCAACGTGACATCATTGGTCATCTCATTTGCATATTATTACAAAAACCTGAATATTTCTGAAACGAGATGAGGTATTGACAAATGGAAAATATCATTATTCCTCATTTCGAAAGCATTTTAAAATTAGATAAACTTAATTTTCACTTCATGTGCACTTTAACTCTTTGTCGTCCGATCGTGTGTGAGCGCAATTGGTGAAATCCTGAGTGCTAACTCAACCCTCCCCCCTCAGTTCAAGTTTGGCTAGCCCGGGGTAGTTAAATACTGCTGACTTTTTAAGCCGAGGGCTCAAACTTTCTCCACAATGCCATTCGGGTGAATTCTACGAACTGGTCGACGGTAGGTATTCAACTTCTGTAGGGTTTCCAATGAAATGTGCTCTAATTTTGGAGAAAACTGCCACTGTCAGAGAGCTTGAGGACATCATTAAGTCTGAGGAAGGCTGAACATTACTTGGTTTGCTTTTAGTAGGCCTTGTGAAGGGATTTCACAGGGATTTTCCGTTGTGTTTGTGCTTTCAGGCACAGGAAAAAATATTCAATGAAATCCTTGAAATCCTGCAGTTGGCAGTCTTTTACCCCTGCTCAACCTATTAGGATGTGTTTTTGTCACTTTAAAGCAACGGCTTGAGTCCAAATCACCGCTTTTGGCTGTAGGGGTAAAAGACTTATTAAAAAAAAATACCGGAGTCCCAGAGGGGGGACCCCTTGTGGAATTTTTGTCCATTACCCAGCATGCAATTGGAGGTGGGAGCAGGAAAATGTGGTCGAGTGAAATGCAGCGCAAACATCGGCGTGGTTCACCGTCGCTTGGTGTGTTTGGTGAAACCAAACCTGCTGGTTGGAAAGATTAAACAAGGTACTGTAATGACTGAGTGGTTATTTTGTGTTTGCTCTTGATTTCAAGTGCGAATGGGAAGGTTTTTTTGAGCCGATTTTCAGCTCCTCGAAATTCGTGAAAATCGAAGAAACGAAACAATTGCCAAAACAAATGGGCTCTTCTCCATAGTGAAAGAGTCGAGCGATCCCTGTTACAGCTCTGACTTTGAAGCCATACATTCCTTCGCATAATATCGCAACATCGTCTTTCCAGCATGTCTAGACGTGATGCAATATTTTTTTCTAGTAACGGACTCGAGCGTCTCCTATTTACAGGTTCGGGCGGTAAAGAGTTAATGATCATACATTTTGTACCTAGTACATGTACATGCTTAAAAACTTAAAAACTTGCTTAAAAACTTTTCATATGTTGGTTGCACCTGATGACTGCCAATGATGTTCACTTTTAATTATTAAAATACATCATATATGTACATGTAGAAAAGCATAGGAAACACAGGAGTGGTCTCAGTTATTCAGCAATGGTTTCTGTTCTGTTTATTTTTCAGGGTGATTCATTACCTGACAGAAAAGACACTGTAGATGCTGGTGCTGAAGATGACACATTTGAACCCTGGGCCTCTAAAAGGGCCAATGTCCTTACCAAATACACCACCTCAGAAAAGCTTTCCATCACAACTGTAAGTACATTATTGTCTGATTGGTCTGATTGGTGATGGGTCTTCTTTATCTTCATTTTTACTTAATTTCTTTGTTGCCACTTTGCCGCATGATTCTTTTCCACTAGCTCTTGACAACAATCAATATGGATGCCATCTAAGTCTTGTTAGGATTGTCTTAATAACATCTACACTGTACATATTTACATGTACATCGTCTTTGTTATCTGAATTATCAAAGAGTAGACTGAGTGTTTTCACCAGAAAGTAATTGAAGGGCTTTGTGCAAAAAGGGCATAAGTGACTCTTGATCAGGTTCTAAAATCTCCCTTAGAAAACAAAGAAATTGAAGGAGAATTTAGAATGTGATCAGGAGACACCTGGGTCAATTTGACCTAGGTTAAATTGACTCTGGGTCAATTTGACCTGAAGGGTCAATTTGACCTGCAACATAATATAGCCACATACAATGTAAGCATTGCATCCAATGATTTAATGTTACACAGAGATAATTACAGTTTAATACCCAGATGCATCCCCTTGTATATTAACATATTACATGTATGTCCTTTTTGTACACAGCCAATTATGTAGTGTATTCCTGTTTCTTGATTTGATTAAATTTCCAAATTTTCCTGAAGTTTCAGTGTTGAAAGTTGATCTACATGTACATGTAATTGCCTTTCCCACTCATTTAATTTTCAACTAATACATGTAATTCATTATTTTGAATATGCCTTCAGAGCTTTCTGTCCTCATCAGAAAAAGATAAAAGTAAGTGGAACCACATTTAAGTTGGTTACTGGTTGATAAATCATACTTCTCACACTACATAATTTTTGTTTTACTGTACCAGCTGTACTGTATCATTGATATTATCAGGAAATACATGGTCCAACATTTTTTTTAAAGATTGGCCAAAATCTGTGAATGTTTATGATGCCCATTTGGCTGCCACCATACCTGCGAGCCACCTTAAGTTGTGATAATTGTATTTTTAACTATTCTTATTCAATTCTCAGTCATCATTAAACAACAAACAACTGTCACTGACAAGGTGAAACACAGACTGGAGCAACTGGATGACTTTGAGGAGGTAAAACTGTGGATTGCCAGACTGTTTTATGATTCTCACAGAAGAAGAATTATGGGAACATTCACTAAAAACAATGCTTGCTTGCAATGTTCCTTATGGATGCCTAAATCTATTGAACATTGTCAGTGACAGTTTACACTAGATGTCATTATTTTATGGCCCAATTTTCCTGTCCATACAAAATCTCATTTGAACTTCCTGTGTGCTGCCACCTTGGATCTTATGAGTTATATATGACATCACCATGTGATGTCAAGCTATGGTGTACATGTATTTTGTTATTGTTATATGTTTTTATTATATATAATTGTTATTATTATTTATAATAATATGATATTGTTATAAAATTATTGTTATATTGTTATTATTTTATATTATTGTTGTTGTTATTGTTGTTGTTATACCTATTGATACTATGCTTATCTAATTATTGTTTACCGTACATGTATGTAGGGTTCAGTAAGAGAGATGCTAAACCTGAGTCAACAGGAGTATGTAAAAAGAATTGAAGAGCTCAATCAGGTTAGTCTACAGCAGATACACTTAAAGTGCACCTAACCCCTTTTGAAATGTTTATACATATGAATCTTTGAAAGGTTTTGAGTACTTCTGTGAAGAAATGTTTGGCTTACATAGAATACTCTATGTTCTATGTTTGTTTGAAATGGTGAAAATTTGACCTTTCCTTCAGGATCCATGACCGCATAAGAAAAAGGCTGGGTCGATTCTAGAGAATATGTACACAGTCTGTGAGTTGTTAGTAAAGAAAACAGTTATTTTAGACAAAATGCTAAATATTTATTCAAATTATTGGAAAGTGCAATTAATTATATTTAAAAAATTCTTCACAGAAGTACTCAAAACCTTTCAAAGATTCATATGTATAAAAATTGCAAAAGGGGTTAGGTGCACTTTAACATGTTGATTGCACATTCCATTCAAACTACAGTATTGCAATCTCTCCTTTTATATGCATATCACCTACATGTTACTATTTACTAAAGAAATATTATATGTAATGTTTAATAAATGAGCAGCAGTGTTTTATCAGATTTACAAACATGAGGGTGCAGCCCTCGTGTTTGTAGATCTGATATAACACAGCTGCGAGTTTATTGAATGGCTTCAAAAATGTCATTGTCTAGAGTAACGTAATTCAGTTAATTTGGCGATACGACTTATTTCAGCTGAGAAAATCGAAGTTAAAGTTTATGTACATGTAAATGAGTACCATATCTATATCACATTTAGAAACACTTATTAGACATTCATTTATTTTGTGTTTGCTTCATGAATTATTAATGAGTTTTTGAAGGATAATATTATTACATGTACATGTGTATGTGGATGTTGTATCAGTCAGAAAGTTTAATGCTTGTTGTATGACATGTCCACAATAGCCCACTGTCAACATTGAAAGAGCCAAGCAGTACTGCTCAAAACAAGCCACACTTCATATTGGCTATTACCCAACAATAATTATTGATACAAAACACCCTAACCCAAGGAACAAGCAGTACAAAAACAATAGAGCTATATACAGACTATATAAATGGGTCCAAACAGAATACAGGTCTGGAAGTGGTACTGTATTACTCCATTGAAATGGCTTCTCCATTGTGTTTGCCCTTCCGAACCAATCACAACACAGACCTGCACATTTACATTGTAGGTTGTGGTAAATACTGCAATACTTACCGAAATTGTGTGAATTAAATCAGCTCTAAAAGCTAACCGTACAATGTATATCATAATGACATTAATGTGTACAATGATGTAAACAAAACAATACACATGTATATGCATAACACAAGCTAATATTCCAAATCACAGATAACAGGAATTATATATTAATTATATATGCTGTCAATATTATTTTAGTTTGTGATAACTGCATTTATTATATAATTCTGCCAAGAATGTACAAAGATATGCACAAGATGGTGCCGAATATGAGACCATACTTTGGGTAGTTACATGTACAGTCAAATGGCTTCCCATATATCACCAAAAGCCTTAAAGGCCTGTCAAATATGAGTGACTCATAATAATACACAGCTCTATTAAATGTACATGTAGATACTTAATAACCTCTAATAACCTCTGTATCCATCCTGGCAGGCCAGACTGGTTTATACATGTATCTCACTAGAAAAGTGCTAAACCCTGGGTGGTCAAACACTCATGCAGGGCCTTAAATTAACTGAGCAGAAGTTATACATGTACTGCATTTATGTAATCCCACAGTAAATGGATAGACCGCCATGCCTTTTGGTTTGGGAAGCTAAAACCATAGTAGGACAACAGATGATCATGTACATTATACAATGTAGTAGATTACTGAGCCTCATGTTAAATGTGTTACCCTTTAATAATAACGATAGTGACTTTTTAACTTTATACAGGCCTTGATATCTGCTTGGGAGAATGATCAGAGGGTGAAAGCCTTGAAAATAGCAATACAGGTATAATGTGGTAGTCTTGCAGTACCTACATGGATTGTATGATTTTGTTAGAATAGTGCTGTTAGAATAGTGCTGTCTGAGATGTTCACAGTCAAAATAATGAAATGCCCTTACTGTAGTTTTTCATTTGATTAAAACTAAATAAAAACTTCGAAAGTTATCTAGTAAATAGTAATAAAAATGTATTACTTTGTTAGTAATTATATCTACATTTTGTATTGAATGAATGAAAGTAAAAGTTAGAAAGAAGAATGAATAGAAAATTGACACCTTTAAGTTAACTTACCTTTACCATCCAATTGCTATCATTCTTAGCCAGATCATTACTTAAATTGTTAAATGTTTTTTGTATCAACAACAACAATGGAGTTACATGGAGTTACATGTAGGCCGCATGGCATCTAGCCTGAATGTTGTAAAGTTCTATAAAAATGAATAACCAACATTTGAAGGGCTATGTGCAACAAGGGCATACATGTTAGTGTTTCCTGTTTCCTTTGTTTTCTAAGGGAGAATTTAGAATGTGAGCAGGAGTTACTTACACCCTTGTTGCACACATCCCTTCATTTATTATACCCAAAAAAGTAATTAATACACAAATAACTGTACAATAATTTATTCCCTACATTAACTAACCTGAGTATCAGTCCCTCTCTCCCTTCCTTTTCACCACCCCTCCCTTCTAAGGAAGGAAGGGAAAGAGGGCCTGACACAATTCTTTTCCTGGCCGCTTGCTAAAAAGCCATATTCTGGCTTTTTCCTTCATTGGTCAGAAAAACAAAAGAAACAGGATCATGACTTTTGATTGACATAAACGTCAATCATATTTCTAAATTTTAATTAAAGTGAAACAAATTAGACAAAAACGTCAATCACATGTCTGTATTTTAATTAAAAATCAAACAAATTAGACAAAACCGTCAATCACATGTCTGGATTTTTGTCTTAAAATGGCGCGAGAGGCGGAAGGCGGCTATGCAAAGAATTGTGTCAGGCCCTCTTTCCATTCCTTTCTTAGGGGGGAGGGGGGATGGGTGATGGAAAGGAAGGGGGAGAGGGACTGATACTCAGGTTATACATTAACCTACATCATGCATTATAATTATATTAAGTAAACATGTTCTGCATTTTCCCCATTTTTTTTTCAGTGTGCCAAATTACTTGCAGATATCTCAGTGATTCAGTTCTATCCCAGCAAGTTTGTGTTGGTTACTGATATTCTGGATACTTTTGGTAAGGTTCACCAAGCTGGATAATGGTGCATGGCCTCATGTGCTACATGTACATTCATGACAGAAATGTTATCTAAGATTAGATGGGGAATATTTATAGGAAAGAGTACATGTACATGCCAGATACATGTACAACTATTTCAAAAAAGATTGTCTGTCAGTGTTTTTTGGTCTAGTATATATATACAATGTATGGGAGTAGGACAGCAGATTTAAATTCTGAAATGGTCAAGTGAAGCCCTGTCATCCCTTGCTTGATTTAAAAAGCACAATAAAAACATTTTCCATTATTACATGTAGATCTATGGCAAAATTGACCTCCTACCTAAAACATACTATAATTATTATATTTCCACACATTGATCATATCAGCAAGTTCATCTGCATGGTACATGTACATCTTTAGATGCTGCATTGAATAAGAGATCTTAAAAGCAATAAGCATGTTCTCACCATTCTATCACCTGCTCCCTTTTGTTAAGGCCATGTAAACTATTCACTGACAACAGGTCTTTGTTGTTCAAAGTAGCTTTCTCAAACTCATGAATAATTAATTAGATATTCATCCAATGGAGGGACTGTATTTGGTCACATGCATGGGTCATGATACCCAGTGAAAACCTTGTTCAAAGCTTTGTCAGGTGGATACATCTTGACATACACTGTATTCCAATGAAACACCAATTGAAGGGCTGTGTGCAACAAGGGCGCAAGTGACTCCTGATCAAATTCTAAATTCTCCTTCAAATTCTTTGTTTTCTAAGGGAGAATTTAGAATGTGATCAGGAGTCACTTATGCCTTTGTTGCACACATCCCTTCAATTGCAAATGTACATTAATTTTGTACATGTACATGCTTGATGCAATTTCCAACACTAGTGATCAATATTTCTTAATCATCATATTCATGAACCACTAAGAAGTGAAGAAGTAAAGAATGACATAGAAAGAAAAAGTGTGCCTCCACTGGATTTCAAACATTGACCATTCCAATAGCCCACTTCCACGATATGCTTTACTTGTCATGCACAAAGGTTTCAATATGAGGCTCCGTGCTAAATTAAATTTATTCTTTTCTCTGTGAAAAGAAAAAAAAGAGTTTAGCATGGGGCCTCGTATTGAAACCTTTGTGCATGACAAGTAAAGCATATCGTGGGAGTGGGCTAATTGCTTGTACTAACTCTTGACCACTAGTAACACTACTGTATATACTAGTTGAATTCATTGCCAGCAAAAAAAGAATAATAAACCATAGAATTCTATAGAATAATTATATACAACACTCAAACGGTAAACAATGCTTGCTAATGATGTTTGAAAGAATATACAGTGTATGTAAATTTTCAGTTTAGTCATTTGCATAAGAAGACATTTCAAAAACTCATTGTCCATCTTTCATCAGGGGATTCCAAATAAAAATTATCTCAAACAATAAAACCCTTGAGGCTATGCCTCTCAGGTTTCATTTGTTTTCTTAATATTTGAAACCCCTGATAAAAGACTCCAATTCCTGTTTGAAATAGTTCATACAATGCACTTCATTGTATGTTCAGTATTGCACCTTTTAATTTAACTTGTTCTTCAGGGAGACTGGTGTACGAGCGACTGCATAGGAAGTCCAGTATTTTCACCCCTGGGAGTAGTGTACCAGTCATGCTTCCAGGTAGGCACCATTAACTACAGTGTAGCTATAATTATAATAAATTATTAATAATTAAGGGTTAGAGACTGGCATGGATGTTTTATTGACAAATACAGGCACTTGCTGCTGACTGTATGATGAATGAAAAATAATGAATATTGCATGAGGCCAGGAGCCCTTTACCAGGAGCGTTCCAGACCTATGTCATGGGCTGGGCCCCCAGCACAGGAGTAGATGTGGCTATATTTAGAATTGCTGGCTTTCACTTGACGTCATAGCCGCCATGTTGGTGCCCTTAAACAATAGATTCCTCGTTAGCTTCTTTTGTTGGGGCACCAACATGGCCGCTATGCCCTTTGTCATTTGAATCTCTGGGGATTGAGTGAAAACCAGCAATTTGAATTCCTGCGTTGCAAGTGAGAAGAATGATAATGAATAATAATGAGAAGTGACGTTAGCTATCTGATTGGCTAAGACGACATGGCCTTTGTTTATTTCGCACGAAATGCAATTCTAAATATAGCCACATCTACTCCTGTGCTGGGAACAGAACCAATGGGGAAGATGGACGCTCCTGGTAATGGGCTCCTGATGAGGCCAAAGGCTTTTAATGCAGTATAATTTATTATGAAGAAATTTTGAGTTCATCGTACTGAGTCAGCAAGTGCCTGTATTTGTCAATAAAACACAAAGTTCAATAAAACATAAAGTATCTCACCTTTAATATTCTAACTGATTGCACAGCATGTTGTGGTCACCAATAACACACTGTCATTAGCCAATCACATGCTTGGAATTTGTACTGGTGCATAAAGTATGAGATTAGTCAATAATTAAAAGTTAATACAAAATTAAAATGTACATGTAGCTGCCCAGCCAATGTAGCTTGTTAGTAATAATGTACTACACTTGTATATTATTTTGTATTATTAAAGTGAATAGTGCTTTTTGCATGCTCTGATTGGCGACTCAAGCTTGGAATATCCTGCACTATTGCTTCGACGGGTGGTGTGGAGTTTTCTTGGCTAGCTTGCTTGATCTACAAATCTTTCACCATTTATTCCTTTTCTTTGGTTTAATTCATTTAATTTCCACAGAGAACTTCACCCCTGACCAAGTACCAGATTCTGCAAAGGAGACCTGTCGTAACTGGTTCTACAAAATTGCCTCCATCAGGGAGCTTGTACCAAGATTGTATCCAGTGGTTACTTATTTTGTTAATAAATAGGGAACTTAAGCAACCACGACGGCAACGTCTAGGACGATGGCATAAAACAATAGCCTTAATTACAAAATACAATAACTGCACAGAAAAATGCATGCAGTCGCTTACATTTCAACCGTTCATGTCTGCAAAAACACAACATGATCGAACCCTCACATTTTACGTTTTAAAGAGAACGCAAACGTAAGAACGATAATCAGTCCATTTTTCGTTCGACGTGAACGGAACTCTATGCTCTTCACATTTTTCGAAAATCTGGTTGTGAGAAACAATTAAAGGCGAACCGAGGAAAGAGTAAATACCAAATTTCGGCAGAAAACACTTCCGGCTACATCCCGTCGGCACTGCCGTCGCCGTCCTGGTTGCTTAATTTGCCTATTATGTCTGCTATCCAGAACATCATCATTGTTACTGTCATGTAATGTGCTGTGAGAACTTAAGCAAATTATTCAACTCATTAAAGGTGAAACCGATGTATACCTGCGAGGGAATATATGTAATGACATACAAAGTAAGCAGAACATTTTGAATTCCTTAATGGCATGGTAAAGTTATGTTGAAATAGCCATCCTCAAGTGCTACGACTTCCTCACACAAGGGTAGGTAACATTTCAGGGTTCTCAGTAGAAATTGCAACAAGAGGCTACATAGTGTTTCACAGTTGGTTACAAGATCGATAGGGTAGGTTAAAATAATATTATCATAAATGGCCGAAAATGTTGTGAAAACAGGCAGCTATTTTTAACCTGATCAACAGTCGGTGGAATTCTACTGAGAACCCTGCTTTGCACAAAGTTATCCACATTACTTATGGGACAACTTAATTGTGTGTTAAAGTTTCACATTTTATATATTGTTTGAGTAAAGATTGAGGGGAGGGGGGGGGGGGGGGCTTTGTATCCTGGGCGAAGCAAGGACTGTCAAGACTGAATTGACTGGAAGTGTCAGCTAATTAATTTATAATCATATGATAGAGAAGAAACATTGAAGTAAAATAATTATGAAAGAATGAGGCAGGCAATGTTATAATACAATTTGTGTACAATATGTACAACCCTATAAGTGACGCATAAGTTTTTTGTGAATACCATTTTAGGTGCATTAATTCCCTAGTTTGTCTTGTCTTTGGTCATGAGAATGTTTATCATTTGGGGGTTGACTGTTCTCCTTTAAATACAGTACTTCTTTTCTAATTAGAGAGTTTTCTCAAGCCTTAGTCCGGTTGACGAAAATGATAAGAGGTATTGGTGATCCACTTGTTGCAGCATATGCCAGATGCTACATCTGTAGAGTAAGTAGCTACATGTATAGGACTCATTGTATGATAATCATTCAAATTGTTCACAGTTAATCTGTCAGCCACATGTCTTACATGTATACAATAAAAGCTGTCTTTTCCAGGTTGGTATTTTGGTTGCACCTGATGTGAAGGAACATCTCATTGAGAATCTGTTCAGCTTCATTACCTGTTACAGACAGGTATGTCAGACTCTATACTTTGTACGATGGGTAGCTAGTTCCTGTAAAAAACTAGTGTTGGTCTGCATCGGTGGGGAAGATAAATACTGGCATATAATCAACTAAAGTCGATTGAGGTATGGTAACCGCCATGGAAAGCGAGTAGCAGCTGATGTTTCGAGCAGTAGCCCTTCATCAGAGGGGCTTCGACGAAGGGCTAGCACTCTAAACATCAGCTGCTACTTGCTTTCCACTGCGGTTAGCATACCTCAATTGACTTTAGTTGATTATATGCCACAGTCCATAATTTATAAGTGTATGTTAAAGAGTTAACATTAAAAAAATACCCTTGATTCAAGACAGACTACTGGTATATCATGATCAATAATTATTGCTGACAGTTTTTAGGGATGAAATAAGTTAATGGAGACTGCATGTGTTAAACCCTAGTAATCCATTAACTTCAATTACTAGTAAGTAGGAGGACTTGCTTAATAATGTCTTACTTGAGGACAGAGGGTGACTGGTAATAATTTAGAGGGAAGGGCTGGTGCAAAATACAAATGTGCAATATCTGCTACACAAATTTTCTACACAGTTCTATCAAATTTTCCAACTCTTGAGTTTGAAAATAATTTTTTTAATGATTATATCAATGAAGGAGGAAATGTTGGCACTACATGTACATGTAATAATAAATAATTTATTAAAAGCTATTATTTTTTTGCGGGGGAGGGGGGGAAGGGGGGGAGCGGGGGGGGGGGGTCAGCAGAACTTGTGTTTCAAATAGGGGAGAGTGTAACCTGAGTATCAGTCCCTCTCTCCCTTCCTTTTCACCACCCCTCCCCTCTAAGTAAGGAAGGGAAAGAGGGACTGATACTCAGGTTACGCTCTCCCCTATTTGAAACACAAGTTCTGCTGACCCCCCCGCAAAAAAAAAAATGGTTATTTTCCTGTCTGCTTGCTAAAAAGCCATATTCTGGACTTTTCCAGAAATTTTAATTAAAATCAAACGGATTAGACAAAAACGTCAATCACATGTCTGGATTTTTTCCTTAAAATGGCAGGGGGGTGGAAAGCAGCCATGCAAAGAATTGTGTTAGACCCTCTTTCCCTTCCTTCCTTAGGGGGGTGGGGAGGGGTGATAAAAAGGAAGGGAGAGAGGGACTGATACTCAGGTTAGGGAGAGTGAGCATATTACTGTATGTTGAACATACATTGTACAGGGCTCACGCTTCACCATGATTTTGCACCTGTTTTTGAAAATCTCCCCCAATATTCACAAATGGGGGAGTCAAGTATTACCCCCATTATTGCCTGTGTATACTTTTCATCTCCCTAGCCCTGCTTCTTGCAGTAAGTTTAAATGCACACCTCAATCTTGTTTTTGCCAGTTTTTGCCATTTTGAATGCAGTGCTGCTCACAACTTTGTAAACTGGTGAATAGTTGCTACTCCCTGGAGGGGTGTCAATTATTGCCAAGCAGAATGCAGAACATATAATTATACATGCAGGTCTCACCTCATTTTTGGTGAAGGCAAGAATGGTCTCCCCACAGAATTGAAAATCTCCCCTTTTTGAAAATTGGGGAGACATGCTCCTCCATATTTTACAATCAAAAGCAAGCCCTGTTATGTTATAATTTTTTTATTTGCACCAGCCTTTAAGTTGAACAATATTTTTTCTTTGAGTGCCCAAACTGTCAGAACATTTTTTTTACTTATTACTTATTTTCTAATACATGTACTTGTTGTGTTGTTTGAGTTTTGCATTATTTCATTTCACTTTCTAAGATTCTTTTTCCTTTTTTTAGCTTCAGAGTGACACAGTACAGAATACACTGGCTGTACAAAGACTTGGTAAGTCTAGTTTTAAAAGTATTTAAAATAAAATTCAAAAACATTATTTTGTATAATTTATAATTAATTTTATCTATTTGCTGATGACACAAATATTCAATATGCAAATAAAAAGCTACAAACTTTTGAGAAAATCGTCAATAATGAACTGACATTAGGGTTTATGAATGGTTAGTGGCCAATAAATTAACTTTTAATTGAATATTTAAAAAATCATTGTGACTTAAATGATGCTGGTCATTGAAATTAACTCCTTAGTTTATAAATGAAAATGGCAGACGCTTATGTTTTGCTATGTCGGTCTTCCACTTTCAATATTGACCTTTAAATCAATGATAACTGGCTAGGGCTCATATGCACTTCCATACCGACAGGTTAAATACCTGTAGTAACATACAGGTATGTACAAATGTATGTGTACCTAGTATCTGTGTTGGCTTACTAACAGTTTTACACTGTACATGTACTTTCAGAGATGCAGCAGTATCTCCAATTATATCCTCCAGCTTTAGACTGGGTATTACAATGTGTGGCCCACAAGTCATCAGAGGTAAGCAAATTTAACAGCATCATCAACAACAACAATAATTATTATTATAATAGAAACTTTATACATGTATGTTGTCTGTTTGAAGCTTTAAAACTTACACGAGGAACACATGTAATACAGTCACACAAATGAATGAAAGTGTGAAATTAAATTATTATTGAATTATTGATTGACCAGTTGTTTGATATTATTAAACACTTAATGACTGGCCCTGAATCAGTGAGTTTTGTTTCCCCAAGATCCTTGGAGGGGAACATAGAGGATTGAGGGGAAACAATACTCACTGATTCCCAAAGGGACAGTCATTAAGGGATTTGTTATATAAACATAAGTTTTACTACCTGATACGAGCAAGGTTTGTTGTCTTCTCTTCAGGAAGCTGCTTTTCAACACAAAACACTGCCAGTATCGTTACAGCATTAATTTTTTCGTATCGTTTTATGTCTTTCTTGCACCCTTTTTAGCATCCTTTTTTACAAATTTCTATCTCTCACGCTTGATAAAGATGTAAATTGTTTCTTTAGAGCTGGTTCAATTTTGAATGCTTTCTTTCAACGAGAAATGGTCAGCTTTTGATGAAGATCTAGACGTTTTGGTAAACAAATATTTTCCGCCTTTAGCTAGCCATGCAGTGGCATGCGCGATTGACACATCACACCATCTTCTATCACGATGTGATCACGGGTGGGCAACAATTGACGAATTGTTGCCAGTGTGGGATACATTGGATTTTGATGAATGCCACGTGACCCTGAATCAGCCAATGAGAGCGTGTGTTGTGTCTGGAAAACTTATTGCTATGTAACAAGGGTACTTATTGACTGAGTTGGAGGGCTGGACGGGAAACTATTTGGTGCTTGGTCCTAGCAGGTTTCAATCTAAATTGTATGTTGGGCTATGTCAGAAGGGACACAAGGCACATCCGTAGCACCCAAGTAAGGTGGGATCAGACAGCATTAATTTTTGTGGTAAATGGTTTTGAAAGGAAAGTGTGTGCAAGGCCATATGGGTCATATATAATAAAACAATTTTTTTATTCAATACTATCAGGGGCTACATGACCAGTATGTATTTGTTAGTGCATTTTTATCTAAGTCTAATTTATATTATTTTATACTTATTGACTGAGTTGGAGGGCTGGACGGGAAACTATTTGGTGCTTGGTCCTAGCAGGTTTCAATCTAAATTGTATGTTGGGCTATGTCAGAAGGGACACAAGGCACATCCGTAGCACCCAAGTAAGGTGGGATCAGACAGCATTAATTTTTGTGGTAAATGGTTTTGAAAGGAAAGTGTGTGCAAGGCCATATGGGTCATATATAATAAAACATTTTTTTTATTCAATACTATCAGGGGCTACATGACCAGTATGTATTTGTTAGTGCATTTTTATCTAAGTCTAATTTATATTATTTTATTTTTAACAGCTTTTGTTGTATATTATTTACATTGTATATTGTAATACATCAATACATTACAAATTTGTATCTTGCAGACCACATTGACAGACATCTTGAATCGCTGCAAGCAAGATTGTAACAGGTCAGCATGGACTTGTTGTACATGTACTATGTGTACTGCTCTGTGGACAAATATGTACATTGTACATCTAGCAAGGACTACAATGTACATGTATTTGTACCCCTGCATATATTCGCATTTAACATTTGTGTGTTTTTGCTTCCACAGTGCATTACTCCTTAACTCCATCATCCTAGCTTTCAAACCTCAGTACATTGCAGAAAGGTATGTAAACTACTTACATGTACATGTACCATGTAACTGCTCCCCAGTAATACTAGACCCTCTTGGTTGGCCTGAAGTTTCTGACATGGAAATAAAGTTTCAACATCATGTATTACTTAATTCACTGATAATTTATGTCTGGGTAATGTGTGCATGATTCCTCTAAAGTTATATCATTGATGTATCATCATCCTCGTCATCATCATCATTATCATCATTGTTGTCATTATTATTAATAATATAACTATTCTCACATTATCTTTCAGAGCACTCCAGTTCACAGAGCTCATCAGAAACTGTGAAGAAGCTGGCTTCCCTAAGGTATATTTTAATTCCTTGATTTTACATCTGCCCTCCTGGACACGTTGTTTGAAGAAAGGGTAACTTTATCTGTAATTGTATTCTGTACAGTTTACCTTTGGATTAGTGATTTAACCCTGGGGTATTGCTTACCCTTGCTTCAAGCAGCTGGGCCCAGTAAGTTATATCATAAAAAGGCTTTCTGACTCACAGATCGAGGAAGTACTCAGCCTAATCCTAGGCATTCTGCTTGGTAATTTTTCTGATTTGGTTAATGGGATCCCTGTGTACTAGTTTGTGATGCCACTGCTCTTTCCAATACAAACCACAGGGATCCCATTAACCTATTCAGAATAATTACCAACCAGAATGCCTTGGAACTAGGCTGGGAAGAACTTTATACCTGGGGGGGAGTTCTTCAAGGTAAAAAGGGTAGGGGCGACCATTGGAAAACCTCGAAAAATACCCTATAAAATACCAAACCGTGGAACATTTCCCACCGTAAAATGTACATACATGTATGTACCTCGTGGTCTAAAAATCACCCTGAAAAATGGATTTCGCTTGGATAACCTCTAAAAAATACTAAATCGCCGATTTCAAACCCTAAAAAATACGACGATCACCCCTACCAGCCGAAAATAGAAAAAAACAACTCTGGGACTTCAGATCTGGGAGTCTTTGGTGCCTACCTTGCTTACTATGCAAATTAAACTAAAACATGCACATGGATGAAAAATCTGCTTTTAATATAAATTAAGAGCAATTTGAATCGGTTCACTGTAACCAAAATAAGCTTTTGTAATCCACTTTAATCTTTGCCATCCTCTATTGAAAACATATATCAGGACATTCACATGGTATTCCTTTTCGATCTCAGGGTGTTGCTTTTGTAGTTTTGTTTTAAAGAACCTCGAAGGTTCAATTCGATTGACATTTAACATAATGCAATCTTCATGGTTGGTTTCCACTTAACAGCCATTTCAAAAAAGGTTGTTGGATTACAACCCTTTAAGACTGTCGACCATTATGATTTACATGACTTGGGAAAACTTAATATCATCTTAAATTCAGAGCTTGAAAGCATAAGAGCAATAGCAATATAAATGTATTAATATATAATTTTAGATGAAATACCATTGTATATTTCTTTCTATAAAGTGATATCTTCACACATGAAGATATAAATGATATCTTCACACGTGAAGATATCACTATTGAAAATATGACTTGCTTTCAAAGATTTCTAGCCTTTTTAGTAGGAGATTCAAACTGGTATTTCATCGATAATTATATATTAAACAGAACATTACATGGCCACTTGGAGATACGGATTTTATCTTCTTGTGCTGATGAAATATCTTACTCGTTCGCTGCACTCATTCGTAAGATATTTCATCAACACTTGAGATAAAATCGGTATCTCCGTGTGGCCATGTAATATCCTCTATGTATCGTTTTTAGTATTTCCAGAAGGTACATTATTTGTATATACATGTAACAATAGCTACACCTTCAGAAAGCATAACCGTCGATATAGGGTCTTTAACAATAGCGATATAATGTAGTATTGTTTTTAGTATTTCCAGAAGGTATATAACAATAGCTACACCCAAGCAAGGCATAACGGTCAATAAAGGGTCTTTACTGTCTATGTGATAAGACCGAACTGTAGCATGGATGGAAATCACTTTTAAATATCTAAAACAGCCATACATGTGTATATGTACCTTACAGCACAATCCACTTCTTCAATTTTGATTCTGTGGAACTCTACCATCCACCTGGAGGTTGAGAGGCATAGCTGTTTTAAGGGTCTAGTGATAGATAGATACTCTAGATGATAGATAGATGATTGATAGATACTCATATCCCTTTCATTCCTGTCGTGTCATTTTTATCGACAGTGTCTTGAACTAGCTATATACACCAATGGTTGTGACCCATGTGGGAGACATTTGTGTTTAGAAAAGTGCTAAATGTAATGCAATTGTATTTGACAGCACCATCTTTACCGATCTCTTGGCCTCAATCTGATCATCTGTGACCCCCCTGATGATCAAAAGCTGCCGATTCTTAGCGAGGTCTGTACTGACTGCATTCTTTAGATCACAGTTCATCTGTTAATACATAAAGGCAACACCTTTTATGCTGAACTAAAAAAGCTTCTCTATTGAAACTTAGATAACTTGTTGCCCACACGTTGCGTTGCTAAAGGGAACCTTGGCTGAAAAATAATGTTTGCTCTCAAATGTTCTTATAGATATCTATTGCTGTGTCTGCCTCCTGTATATTGTACAGTAGATGTTAGTTGTGGACCGATTTTCCTGTCCGTAAGAGTCATTTAAATTCCCAGTGCGCATGCGGCCATCTTGGCTCTTATGATGTCACAGTGTTGCCCCTATCAGAGGCATAGTCGGGGGGAGGTTCCAGGGGGTTCGGAACCCCTCTTCGTGATTTCCAAAGGGTAAAAAAGGTCTGTAAGATGATGGATCACCATACTCGGACCCCCCCCCCCCCCCCCCCCCCCCCCCCCCCCCCCTCGGATCCCCCCTCCCCCTCGCGGAACTCCTGGCTACGCGTTACACAACGAAAGAGCTATTGTTTTCTGACAATAAGACAATGGGAGTAGCACTGTGACGTCATAAGATGCAAGATGGCTGCACACTTGGAATTTAAATTACTCTTTTGGACAGGAAAATCATAACTGACATCTAGTGTACAATTTACAGGAAACAGACAGCATTAGATTTAGGTATCCATAACAAACATTTGAGAGCAAACGTTGTTTTTCAATGGAATTTTCCTTTAATATCATTTCCAAGTAAATGAATTTCACAACGAAGTTCTAGCCTGAGAGTATGAGTTTTAGGGTCAGCCCAAATCCATATTTCATTTTCATACTTATTTCTTTAGAGCGGATTTCAATTGAGTGTCGGAAGTGTTTTGGTTTTGCGTTTACTAAGCTCTCCTATTGGCTGAGAAAGTAAACCAGCCTATCAGACTCCAAAATAAAACCAAACGCAAATTGGTTTTAGTTTTGTCATTGGCTCACAGGGAAGCCATTTATGAGTTTCTTGTGATTACTCGCTCCTGTGATTGGCTAGCTGTGGGTAACACTCGACTGAAAACCGCTCTAAAGTGCCATTACAATGTATGGTCAAAAAAACATTTTTCCTGTTCTCTCCAGATTTAAAAAATAAAAATAGGAACTACTTATTATGCCCAACCTTAAGTCGAAATTCCTTCGGGAAGTGCAATAATTTTAACCGTAATTTCCAGCTCCGACTGTCCGCCATTGCTTGGTTTAGAATTAAGTGACGTCGTGCAATCAACCCAAGAAAATAAACGTGGTCACTTTAGTATGCAGAAGGGAAGACTTTTGCTCTGACGAAGGGCTAGCGCTCGAAACGTCAGCTGCTACTCGCTTCCCACGGCGGTTAGCATACCTCAATCGACTTTAGTTGATCATACCACTGCAGAAGGGAAGACTGAGCTTTATATCAGAATGTCTGCAGAGCTTGTATTCAAAGTTGGAAGCGTAAAACATGCCTTATAGTCGCTGCATCGTGCAACGGTTTACTGGATGATGTCACGAACAGACCGCTTTAACAAGAAATCGCTTGTTTGAAAACTGAATAATGCCGGACAGTTTTCACGGGTTTACGTGGTCTAGTTCTTGGCTGGGTTTAGTACACACTGATAACATTTATAGCTTCCCAGCACAACTACATCCATCAAATTTCGATATGTTAATCTTTTTCCTGGTATCTTAAGTTTGTATCTGAAGAAATTTTTCATAAATTCGATTTTACGGATTTTATTTGGCATCGGATTCCCATCGATTCCCATACAAACACTGTATTTCGCGCCATGTTTGCACCCTTTTCGAAATGTCGGAATTTACCACGAACTAGTCTATTATTTAATATTTTTAAAAAGGTAATTTCGTCAAAGTGGCACTTTAAGTAATGAAGTACAATCTTAGTTACATTCCAAGGCATGTCACGTTCAAATATATTTGCTGTTCAATAGACAATATAGTCTTCGCAGCCGTTATGGTCTCTGTCACGCAACGCTCTGAGAACATAACGGCTGCGAAGGAGACTGTAGACAATATGCATTATAATCTTTGTCATCAATTCTCTTGTTTTTAGGTCTGGAAGGTGGTTATGAAACTCAAGAACCCAGGGGTAATTGCACCGATTGTTTTTAGTCAAGATGTTTGTTCACTATATCCATGCCACTGTACATAGTAACTACTTGTATACCTCACTCCAAATTTTAAAGCCGTAAACGCATCTAAGTTCTCCATCTATTATTGGATATGCAGAGGTTTCACCAACTGCCTCTTCTACCAGCCAGTACTCTGTTAGTACCAGTACAAAACTTTTTTTTCGGTACAGAGCCACATGAAAAAAAACCCAGCAGCCCCAGTGTTTTTTTTCGGTACAGTTCGAATTTTTGTTGGTAAAAAGTCAGGCGGAATCTCTGATGTGGTGATACAAACTCATTCTGAGTAACTTTGTGGCGTCTAGAAACAAGGCTGATACTCGTTAATTTTACTGATTTTTGTTGTGTCGTTTTCACATACAGGACTATGTGAGCTGCGCCGAGATCTGGATTGGGTATCCGTGCAAACACTTCACTGTAAGTAACCTATAGACCCCTTTGAAGGAATACTCGAGTACAAAACAGTTATGATCTTAAATGATATTTAGACTGCCCTGAAAACTGAAATCGCAATAAAAACGATTTATTTTGCAATGCAAACGTGTACAGAATATAGGTATTTTTTTGCAAGTGTATTGCGCAATGGTTCTGATCTCTTTAACGTCGTTCAACAGTGACTTTCTGTATTTATATTCCATTGAAATAAGATCTACAATAGTCCAATTTCGTATTCGAAAATTACCGCTGAATTCAATGACTACAGACGCATGTACTCAGGCTTAGCCTCATTCTGAAGTTAAACATTCTTAAATACCATCGAGAAGGTGCAAACAATACGCAGAGTTGTGAATAGCCCACCTTCTTGCTGGTATTTATATGAATGTTTAACTTCAGAATGAGGCTAAGCCTGAGTACATGCGTCTGTAGTCATTGCATTCAGCGGTAATTTTCGAATAGGAAACTGGAGTATTATTATAGAAGACTGACTTGCTACATGTACATGCACACTATGATACACATTAGGATATTCACTCTACTCTATTTTCTTTTAGAAACGTGAGGTGAACACGCTTATTGGAGACATCATCAAACATATGACACCAGATAGAGCATTTGAAAAGTATTACCCTCAGGTGAACATCTGCATAAAAATCTATCGTGTACACGAGAAGCGTTTGAAGCAGCAGGCAATTATAAAATGGCACGTGCGCTGTCATTATTATTTTACAATGGTTTTGTGCTAGACGGTTACAGGCAACCGCCTTCCGGTCACATTAGTGGTTAAGCGCCGGTCTGTTGTGCGGGAGATCGCGGGTTCAAACCCCCGTCCGGACCAACACTCAGGGTCTTAAAATAACTGAGTAGAAGGTGCTGCCTTTGTGATCGAATGCAAATGGTTAGACCTTCACGTCTTCTCGGATAAGGACGATAAATCGTAGGCCCTCGGAGACCTCCATAGAGTTCTCGAGTGAAAAAACAACAACAGAATAAATCATATATCAGATGACTGAGACCCACAGCAAAATCAGCCATCTTTTTGGTTTATACATTTTTACAATAATTAATTTAGCAAAAAGGGGGAGGCTACGATATGAGATCGTTCAAACTGGATCGAAGCTTGTCAAATGGTCCCTGAAGAAGGATCTGTTGTTTTGTTGTTGCAGTTGTTATCAGTTCTTTCTAAAGTACTGGATCACATGCATGACTTCTCAGTCCTCGTAGCCATGGTAAGTGCACAGGCTAACCATCCTCTCATTTTGTGTATTTGTTAGTGATATTAATCCATTATTTCTTAGCAAATTGTGAAATAGATTACCATTTGACTTGATTCTGCTGTGTATGTGTTGATGTAGCGCGCGCTCATAATACAGCTCGGGCTTCCTGTGGCTCAGGTTTGTTTACATATATATGTAGTTATGATATAAAATCATGTTTGCCGCGTATCACTAGTAAGTGTAAAGAATGTGATGTAAAGCGGTAAGCTGTAGTGCTAAGTGTGCACGCCCTACGACGGAAAGAGAAAAAAATTCCGACCCAAGTGGGACTCGAACTGGCTATTAAGTCAAATGAGAGCAATCGCGTGGGTATTGGTGCGTTTTATGGGGTCACGGCGATTATATATGTATATGTAGTTATGATATAAAATCATGTTTGCCGCGAAGCACTTGTAAGTGTTTACATATAGCTCGGGCTTCCTGTGGCTCATCTCGCTAACTACATAAAAATACACTTTTTTATGTGGTATTTTATTTTACAATTTGCTAAGAAATAATGGGTTAATATCAGTGAGAAATACACAAAATGAGAGGATGGTTAGCCTCTGGTACGTGTGTAGTCTTACAGTAATTAAGTCGCCATCAGAAGTCTAAAGCATTATGATGCAGTTTTCAGTGTAAAGGTACGGATACCCGATGCATCATTGCACGCAACATTGCCACCAACAGCGAAATTGTTCCGTTTGTTAACCTCTCAAATTGTTGCGTGCAATGTTGCAACGTGTGTCTACCGCCTCCCGGTTAGCTCAGTGGTTAAGCCCCAGTCCCTCCCGGTTAGCTCAGTGGTTAAGCTCCAGTCCCTCCCGGTTAGCTCAGTGGTTAAGCTCCAGTCCCCCCTGGTTAACTCAGTCGTTACGCTCTGTCGTGCGGGAGGTCGCGGATTCAAACCCAGGCCGAACCAACACTCAGGGACTTGAAATAACTAAGTAGAAGGTGCTGCCTTGGTGAAACAATGTCGTTCACAAACTGCAAATGGTTAGAACTTCACGTCTTCTTGGATAAGGACGATAAATCGTAGGCCCTCGGAGACCTCCATGGAGGGGCTTTAAGTCTGTTGGTACTGAAAATAGAATAAATAAACCCTAATTCAAAGCAATTGCCAGCAATGTTGCGCTCAATGTTGTAGCGTGTGTTAAGGATGACTAATAGTTGGCACACTGGTCGCTCAAAATGAACACGTAGACGATGTCTGGAAATGGTAATTTAAACAGGGTACAGTATTTTTTTTGTCTCACTCTGTTGTAACCCATGCACTGGTACATTAGTAGCATTTGGTTGACTGCAAAATGTCTTGATTACACTTTTTCAACAGGAGGTTGAAAAAATAAGCCATAGTGATTTGTTTAAAAAATAGAGCACGAGCAATGCATCGGTATATTTGTTTTATATGGCTGTGATGTTAACAATCTCACATGTGTGTCACTTGTAGGACAAATTCCTTCCTCTCATGGACATGTTCCAAAAAGAGTCTGTCAAGGTGGATGCCTGTAAGATGATCATGGAGGCGTTCATCAAGTAAGAGAACCCGGATCAATCACGGTTTCTGGGAAACCCCACCCCTCCCCCACACGGTTTCTGGGAAACCCCCACACGGTTTCTGGGAAACCCCCACCCCTCCCCCACACTTCACCCTAACCTTTAATGGTTAATCATTAATAGAATGATGTATATCCAGGGGAGGGGTGGGTGGGTAGTTTCCCAGAAACCGGGATTGAGCCGACAACCCGTGGTCTTCTATATCAACAAATACATGTCGTCATGTTTTAGAGCAGGCTGTTTGAGAGTTAGTCAGAGGCTAGTGAGTCCTGTCTGGGTTTTGCTATATGAGAGGAAATTAAAATCTAAGTAACCTAGTACCATGTAACGCTATCATACTCAGACTTGGATATAGTGAACAAGTTGCAACTTAAGAAACTAACGGTAACTACTGCTAATTTCATTTGAGCGCGCCGCGCGCCACTTTTGGGGACATGATATGATTAGTTTGTTCTTTGCTGTCTGTTAACGGTTTCACAGCACATGAACACAAAATTCTGTACCGAATTTACTGAAAATCCTTCACCAACGAGAGGTGGGCATACCAGTAATCTTATACTCCTGACGATCTTCAACAAATATTCCGGTAGACTTCACTGTTCTGTAGGTTGTATCCTATTGGACTTCACTGATAAAGAATCCCATTGTTTTAGGGTTTGTATTGTTTTAGGGTTTGTATTGTTTTAGGGGTAGGCTATTGTTTGGGTAACCAATAACATTTCAGGTTGCAAACAGTGAAGTCTGCCTCACGTATTCTACTTTCATTGTGCTCTGTACAAATCGACTTACTGTGCGGGAACATGAAGTTCATGTGTTGTCAATGCTGAGTTCACGTGCTGTGAACGCCAAGTTTATGTGCTGTGAAACTGTTGTTTGACAGCTGAGAACAGACAAATTACATCGTGTCTCAAACGCCCCAAAAGTGCCGCTCAACTGAACATAGCAGTAACGGCCATTAGCCCTACGTCATTCTCCGTTAGTTTACCGATATATAATATGTGGGTAAACTACGGAGAGCTAACGGTAATTGACTAACGGTGAAGTGTAGGTTGGTTCTCTGTTATTCCTCAAACTTTGAACACAGTATAAATCTTGGGTTACTGTTGAACTTGGTATCATTCAACACTGATGTGATGCTGCCTCGTTCCCAGGTGTGTTTGTGCGGAATGAAGCGAAGCGCCTGGGACGACAGGACAGACAGACAGACACAGGACAAAGTTTCAAAGACGCACGCTTCAACGCACAAATAGAGGCCTGGGGACGAGTCAGGATCTGATGCTAGCTGCCTAACTATATCCCATTTCAATAAGATTAACCAGCTGTGAATAATTAACAATTATTCACCTCAGTGTTGGTGAATAGTGGTGGATATTTACCTCGCCGTTTGTTTCAGTATATACCACACTCCAGGTGAATAGCCAGCACCAAATATTTATTTTATTTTCTCTCAAATGGACAAAAACCCGCGCGAGATGATCGCTGCTTTGCTCGGAGGTGAATATGAAATCATATTCACTGTTTGAGTAGCCAATTAGAGCGCGCGAAAAGTGATATTCACTGGTTTGGTATATACTAATGTTATTTATTTGGATTCATTTGATTGTTTGGGTAACGTTCGTTAGGTATCAACATGAACCAACTGACGATCCCGTGGTCCAGAATGCACTGATGTTTGTCTGCAAGACCTTGCACGATTCTGTCAAGTAAGTAAGCAGAATTACCAGTCTTTCGCTCACGATACATTTGGCAAGGGAACATACCTCCTAAGAAGCAACTGTTCAAAGTTAAGACCAAGTTTCTGTGTGGTATTTAGTTTTATGTCTTTCTTGCAGCGCCCTGACGGTGGAAGACGATAGAAGGGTCATTGGTGGCCTAATCAATGGCTACCTAAGAAAGGTGAATCCAGAGTACTTTGTTTTAAACTCATTTTCTCTTACTCACTGTAAAGTAACAACTTTCTTGCAACATTTACAGTATGTGTTCTGAAAAGAGGGCCTGAATTGGGGGGGGGGGGGGGTCTACATGTCTGTTGTCAGTAAAAAAATCGCCGTTTGTCAGTAGTCAGTTAACCCCATTCAGACCCTCTTAAAAACCAGCCTCGGCCAGTGGTATACCCACATACTTTTTAAAGATTACCCAAAATACCCAAATACCTTTTAAATATTACCCAAAATACCCAAATACCTATTAAGGATTACCCAAAGTACCCAAATACCCTAAATTGTGACATTCAAATCATATGTCATACTCTTGCCGTATACTTTATACCAGAAAATCCCAAAATTGAAGTATACTATTTCAATGTAAAAATACCGACGTATACTTAATTTAAAAATCTTTGGATACCGGTATACCCAAAACCCCACCCTGAAAACCAAATGCGTGCTCATTGTTCTTCGAGTTGAGCATGGTGGTAAACTCCAATGTTCATCGACTTTGCACAGGATTGCAAGTTGATAACCAAACCACCACAGAAAATACTACGTTTGACGAAAACCATTCTAGCTTCCAACCTTTGAACATTACTGGAAATTGTATTTTTAATTACTGCAATTTTCCTTTGAACAGACTGACTTCGGTCGTGATTTTGAGAAGCAGTTGGATTTCTACGTCGATGCCCGCGCATCTTTCTCCAATATCGACTCTGTTTTGGTCATTTTAGTCCAGGTAAGTAGCCATAAATGTACCGTTTACACTCGTGTCCCAACGAAAGACAGTTTTACTGAAGAGTGAAGAGGCTTACATCACTCAAAAAAACTGTTAAAAACAGCTTTTATATTAATGCTGCTGTGATTGAAGGAAAAGCTGCGCATGTGCAGAACACAGCACTGGATTTATAACATTATTATATGGCTGGTGGAGGCCATAAATACAAGAACCTATTTGTGGCGTCGAAATATACCCTGATATTTCGTCCACAGACATTATCTGATCTGAGGAGAGATGTGAGCTTCGAGGATCAGATAATGTCCAAGGACAAATATCAGGGCATATTTCGACGCCACAATGTAGGTTTTTGTCGTTATCATCCATCAAATATTTTCTTCTTTGACGCGTTTATACGCTCACATGGGGGTGTATTCGCTGATCTTTCCCGCTCCAGACAAGAAAATATCGGGTCACGTGACTTTTTCAACCAATCACGCGCGAGAGAAAATATTTGATGGGTTATAATCGCTGTTATACCATGGTAGCCTCGGATTCTTTTGTTCTCCGAGGCACATTTAAACCACTAATTTTCCCTGATGGGAGGGATATTTAGAAATATGCCTTGTCTCGAAATTTCCCGCCTAATTTCCCGCATGCGTAATGAGGGAAAATTAGAAGAGAATGCAGGCTGGGTGAGAGGGTCAAAAGCATCAACTCCTGCTCCCCTCTGGCACGACTAGCCCTGCGCTTCCGGGTGAAAAATACTGAATCCAAACTGACCTGTCTTCATTATACCAGTCAACGTAATCCATGTGGGATGAGCTATTTCAATCTGCGCGTTATTCTCTTCATGTCTCAAGCCCGCTTCTTCCATGCGGGATACTTAAAGTGCCACTACGATCAAATTTTGACTTATCAATGTTTTTGCATATTCATAAAGTAGAGTTGATATATTATTACAAGTTCAAATTGGCCAGTAACAAAACGAGCAGGGGACTGGGACCGAGTTTATCAGAATTACTCTTAATTCTAAAATGAAGTTCATCACATGATAGAGCATGTTGAAATTAGCATGTGTGCCAAGGTTGACGTGATTCAAGTGAATTGTGTCTGAATTATAGGCAATTGAAATTTCTTTGTCCCTCCAAACTTTTACATTGGAGGGACAACGTTAAAAAATAAGAGAATTTGTATGGGAAAATTGACATATTTGATGCCTTCTAGCATCATCAATATTGAGCCAAAGTTCACCAAACTTTCCAGACTAGCTAAGTTTGATCTGTTCTTTTGGAAAATAATGCTCACTTTGACTAGTTATTAATTGAATTAGTTTTACTGACTCGGGTCCAGTCCCCTGCTCGTTTTGTTACCGGCTAATTGTTTTTTTGATACAACAACAGGAAGTCTTATTTTTGAGCTCCGATTATTGAATCTAAACGTCCGCCATTACCTGAGGCCGTTCCCTTTGTTCAGCTTTAAACAAAGGTTTATTCAGCGGAGGTGTTGTCGCCAGGAGGCATATTTCTACTAAAAAAACGTCTTCACGTACATAAGAAGAAAGTTATATTTATCTTTGCGAGGTTGGCTAATTTTTTTAGCACACTATTTCGCGCTACGAGGTTGTCGTGTTAAGTGTATGACATCACTTCCGCTGAATACTGAGAACGGCTTCCAGTAATGGCGGACAGGATTTTACCGGTAAACTCTCTAAAATTTTGTGGTTTAACAATGCCCATTTGGGAATTTTTTTTACTATTTCGGATATTTCTAATACCGATTAGCCTATTGACACTGAAAAAGTGGCAAATCGAAATGGTAAATTTTCGTCGTAGTGGCACTTTAAAACCATAACGTACATGCTCTTTGAATATTTAGTCAACCGCATAATTACATTGTATTTTAGTGTTATTCTTCTCAAAAACAACACGCTTGTCCTCAAGGAATGCCATGGTCGTTCAATCAATGGCGTTCAGTCAAGCATTAAACAAAACGTTTTCGAAAGCAACTCAACTGCGACGTCTTTAAACTTCTCAGAGGTTTGTTTCGTTCCTCGGCGATCATGGCATAACAAACTTATACCATGGCATTTCGGGGTATTAGTGATTTAAATTGTAAAATCTTCCCTGCCCTTGGCTGTCGGGGCAATTTAAATCACTAATACCCCTCATGCCATGGTATAACTAATAAATATTTTCCGCTCACGGAGAGAACATCGGGTCACGTGACGCATTCAACCAATCACGCGCGAGAGAAAACATTTGATTGGTTATAAAGGAGAATAGGCACCAGGCAACGCGCGTTTCGCCCTGTTTACTGTATGAAATACATTAATAGGCAAGTTTCCCTTTCTCACCGAACGTGCCCTCGCTGGAGGCTCATACGGGTGAATTCGAAAAAAACGGAAACATAAGGGAGTTGAAACGTAACAGCGGCCCAGTATGCTCGGATTATTCAGTGAATTAAAAGTACCATAGTTGGAAAATACAGTCTAGCTTAGTGTGACAGTCTAGTCTACACACACAGGCCGGTTGCCATTTTATTCCATATAAGGTCATTTTTATTCACTGAATAATGGCGTCACACGTTTCAGCTCCCTTATATGTTTCTGCTAAAAGCTATTTACCATCGAGAAAAGCATCGAGTGCTCATTCCAGCCCGTCTGAGAGTACGAATCCTGCTTATTTTATTGTTGTCTTTTCTTTAAATTCGTCTACTAGATACTAACTATTAGATTTGTTTCCCGGGTTAAGTAAAATCACTGTATTTTGCGAGGCTTGCGCTAGAAGTGCATGTATGCGTTTACAGTTTTTGGATTTTACATACATACATACATACATAATCTTTATTTATACACGGAAAGTCTCATTCACATATGTGCTCTTCCAGAGAGCCGTGTTCTAACCTAAGCTATTTAAAAAATGCTTGTTAATAAATAAATAAAATTATAATTATACTAGTTGAGTAATAATTATATATATATACAAAGTCATGAAATTATTCCACTAACATACTAAAGTTATATTGTTCATTTAATTAATCTAAAATTAATGGCTATTATTAATGTAATTTAAAAAAGTTGTTCTTGATTGAGCTTGTTGAGCTCCGATTGAAAGGGAGTTCCAGAGGACTGCCCCTCTGTAAGAGAAACTCTTTTTGAGTGCTTCTGAGTTAGGTCTTGGGATAAATAGGTTCTGGTTGGAGCAACGAAGATTGTATCTGTGAACATCATTCGTTTTAGTGAAGAGATTTCCTAGATATTCCGGTGCCATTTTGTTTATTGAAATAAACATCGTTGTGGCTAGATGATTTTGTCTTCTTTGCTCCAATGTATCCCAACTTAAATTATCTAAATTTGTTACAGACCTTACGTCATAACCGGTACTAGTAACAATTCGAGCAGCCCTGTTCTGAAATGTTTGTAGTCTATCAGAAAGAACTTTCCCAAAACACCCCCAGACAGGGCTACAATAGTCTATGAGGCAAGACGAGAGAATTATAGAGTGTGATTAAGGTATCATATGCGAGAAAAGGTTTAACCCTTCTGAGAACTGCTAGTGACTTTGCAACCTTTTTACTTATCTTATCGATGTGAGATCCCCAAGACAGTGTTTCGTCTAACTCAACACCGAGATATTTATAGCTACAAACTCTGTCTATTCTCCGATCTTGGACCATTACGGATGGGCTACTCGGCAACAATTTAACTTTATGATTTGTTGCTATAAACATACATTTGGTTTTGACAATGTTAAGGCTTAATTTATTTGCATTAAGCCATTTATGGACCTCTTGGAGGTCGTGATTCATTGTATAGAGAAGTTCATTAGGATCATTAGAGGCAAATGTAAGGCACGTGTCATCTGCATATAAACGTGGATTTGACACAACGTTACAATTTGGCAGATCATTGATGTAAATTAGAAACAATAACGGACCCAATATGGAGCCTGCGGAATTCCATATTTGATTTTACAATTATCCGATAGCACTCCATTGATTAGTGTTTTTTGGGTGCGGTCCATTAGGTAGTCACTAAACCAATTGTATGCTTTAGATTGAACCCCATACAACCTGAGTTTTGCTAATAGTATGTTATGATCAATGGTGTCGAACGCCTTTTTAAGGTCAAGAAAAATTACAGCATTAGTTAGACCACCATCGATATTAACATACCATTCATTTGTTGCTTCAAGTAGGGCAGTAAGAGTTGAATGAAGTGGCCTGAATCCTGATTGTAATTTTGCTTCTCTCCACAGAAAGTAAACTTCTTGGCGATGCGTACGCGCGAGATCGTCAAGGGAAATCACTCGAGGAAAACTGGTTCTTTTGTCAGAGTAAGTGCATTTGAGGCCGTCAACCTTTATTTGTGGCATATCCTGCTAGTTAGAATATATAACATTGTGTTCAACATGCTGTACTGTGAGATGTTTGAATGAAAAACATATATTTATTATTGCATTGTATTCCAGGCCTGTGCTGCATACACCTTCATCACCATTCCGTCCATCATGGATATTATCACACGTCTAAGACTGTATCTCCACTCAGGACAAGTGGCGCTGGCCAATCAGGCACTCAGTCAAGGTGAGAAAGTGGAAATAAAAGTGCACTCGTTTGGATTCCCATCAAGTGAACCACAGAGCAGTCGAATGTTGGCTCAGTGCCGTGCATGACGGTCAGCGGTAGGATTCACAGGAGCAGCTCCTAAATGGTTTCCGAACACCGGCCATATTTTTGACTCGAAGCGTGAACTACCTTGTTGAAATTTTCGTAATAACTTTAAAAAAATTGGACTTGCAAATTAAAGTCTGCAGTAATTATTTGGAGGTTCCTCTTATAGGTCCTTACGTCCACGTTCCAATGCCGGGAAATACTGAACGAGTGTACACGATGTTTTCATCGACATTCCATTGCCGGGAAATACTGAACGAGTGTACACACGATATTTTCATCCACGTTCCATTGCCGGGAAATACTGAACGAGTGTACACACGATATTTTCATCCACGTTCCATTCCCGGGAAATACTGAACGAGTGTACACACGATATTTTCATCCACGTTCCATTGCCGGGAAATACTGAACGAGTGAACACACGATATTTTCATCCACGTTCCATTCCCGGGAAATACTGAACGAGTGTACACACGATGTTTTCGTCCACGTCCCATTCCCGGATAATACTGAACGAGTGGCGGTACACACGATATTTTCATCCACGTTCCATTGCCGGGAAATACTGAACGAGTGCACACGATATTTTCATCCACGTTCCATTGCCGGGAAATACTGAACGAGTGCGCAAACGATATTTTCAATCACGTTCCATTGCTGGGAAATACTGAACGAGTGTACACACGATGTTTTCGTTCACGTTCCATTCCCGGGAAATACTGAACGAGTGTATACACAACTGATGTTTCTGTCCACATCCCATTCGCGGGAAATATCGAACGTCTGAGCACATGATGTTTTCATTGACTTCCCGTTCAGTATAATCGGCCAAATGTGACAGTGATGTTTGGTACTCATAATCGCGCTTCGCATTCAACTTCCAGCTCAAAATTGAAAATAAACTTATCACCGGGGCAGAAAATAGGACCGCTGTGCAGGATACCTTTCACTGACATCTCAGGAAATACGAAGACTTAAAATGGTGATGCCATAATGTCGAGTGGGATTATTAAACTGAATTTGGGAACTGAAGTTATTGATAGAAAGCAAATTAGAGCAAGGTGAATCCCTCCTTTCCTTTCCATGTACCGCTAAGGATTTGTTAGCCTGAGCTGGGTAAGAGGGGGTGGGGAAGGGAGGGAAATAGCGAAGGAAGATGTAAGAAAAGGAATGGGCAGTTGCTTCTCTTCCTCCCAATCCTTTTGGCCTGATTCTTAACTTTCTGCATTTAATTATTTAAATCAGCGATGAAATGTTAGCAAACGAGTTCTCCCAATACCTCTGATAACAACATATCGCTCAAGCCATTTCTATACAGATTTTCACAAAATATAATTTGGTTGGCACTTTTATTCAAGTAACACAAATAACTGCGCTTTCATAGAACCATCTCGTTTTGACTTTTTCTTTGTTTGCTTATTTCATTCTATTTCTTTGCCTGGACATTTTCCCTCTTGATCTTGTTCACTTTCTGGTTCTGGTTCTTCCTTTTGTTGTTTTTCTATTAGGTTCAATTAATTTATTGTCTCCAGTCATTTCCTAGAGATGTTGACCATTGAATATTTTGTGTTGTTTCCAATCACCTCCTTGGTGTTATCAGTCGGTTTCCTGGCCTGTTTTGTTTCCAGTCACCTCCTTGGTGGTATCAGTCGGTTTCCTGGCCTGTTTTGTTTCCAGTCACCTCCTTGGTGGTATCAGTCGGTTTCCTGGCCTGTTTTGTTTCCAGTCACCTCCTTGGTGGTATCAGTCGGTTTCCTGGCCTGTTTTGTTTCCAGTTACCTCCTTGGTGGTATCAGTCGGTTTCCTGGCCTGTTTTGTTTCCAGTCACCTCCTTGGTGGTATCAGTCGGTGTTCTGGTTTTCTTGGTTTCAGTGACCTCCTCGGTATTATCAGTCGGTCTCCTGGGCCCGGTTCCTGAAAGCCCGATTAGCGCTAATCCTGGATTAACTCTCAACAAAACATATTAGTCGTCATGGTAATTAACCCTGGATTAGCGCTAATCGGGCTTTCAGGAACCGGGCCCTGGTGGTACAAATTTTTTTTTTCTTTTTTTCCATTTTATCCCTACTGTTCTCCTATACTTGACTTTTTTTTTTGTTTCCAGTTTTTCATCTACGATTACTCGCCCGGAATGGCTTTTTTATCTGTCTCATTATCTTTTTTTCATAATCTATCAAATTTTTTTTTTTTCCGCACCTGGAAAATCTTTAAAAATAAGTTAAGTTAACTTATTTTTAAAGATTTTCCAGGTGCGGATGATTATTCCATGATTCCGTTGTCGTCATTTCTATGCGGTGGTCCTGCTCCATTGACTTTACTCATAAGCTTTCATTAGGAAGCCTTTCTTAAACCCACAGATGGGCTCTTCCTTCTTCTTCATCTTTTTCTTTGGCAGAGACTCGGCGGCCTTATTTGGCGGCTTAGGATAATCATCCTGCGGAATTAAATAAAAGAAGTAAAACATGTGAATAATAAATTAAATAGTTTCCCTCACGAATAATATAACTGTATTCCGATGTGACTGTATCCCGATTTAAATTCTATCATATTTTCTCGCTGCTTTGCGCGCGCTTTACGCCTCACCTCTGTAAATCCCCAGATGATCTTTTGCAGAATGCCATTGTATGCAAGGATACCGACACCGATTCCAACGCCAAGCGCAAATCCACCCAACATGGAGTGATGTTTTAGAAAACCGAACATAATTTTAAAACACGTTTTTTTTACAGTGAAATGCTCAACGATCAGTGGAAGGCGCGTATGTCATTGAGAAACGTAGTTACATCGCTTCAGTTAAATTGCGCGTCATAATCGTAATTGGTTAACGAGACTGCCGTGCGGTCATTAGTTACCACGATCTGGTTGCCAAATGAACACAGGCAGCTCACATATTTAGAGACTTAGACCCTCACTTTCTTTCAGAGAAAAAATAGCAAATTCCAGACTCTTTCAGTTAATCTTTTAAAAAAAACCAGGAAGTTCCTGTATAAAAGAACCATGGCCAGGCCACTGACACCTTCAGTTGTCACTCAGCTTTACATGCCATTAGCCACAGCGCGTCTCCCACGGCCAAATGCACTGGGCACGAGTAAATGAACTAACACAAACCCTTCCCTGACCCCAAAACTAACCCTAACCGTCACAAAACGAGTTCTCACAGGTAAACAGTGAAATAGCGCCGAATAAAATGGAAAACCTAAAGTGCTGAGAAAAAAAAATGGGCCTTCCCAGGTTCGAACACGCACCCTCCAGCGTTGAAGCTGAAACAATAACCGCTACACTAACCTTTGTAGAGTGACAATCTCTATGATGCTCCGCTTGGCTGATCTTATTGACTGATCTTATTGTGTATATCGCGCGAAATTAAAATGAAACACATGAATGTTAGAGTTGGCGCCGCACGGGAAAACGCCCTGAAACCGCAAGTACGTACGTTATGTGATGATACAACTAGTCGTTTACTAGGTGCAGATCGAAGCTTATGTCTAGGAACATGAAAATCAATTAGATCTCTAATATATTGTGGAGCTAGACCGTTAGCGCTTTATGTGTCAGCAGTAGTTTGTAAACATGCCGCTCTTCCACCTGCAGCCAGTGCAAATTAATCAGTACAGGTGAGTGATCATGCTTCCGATTAAGTGACTTTACTCAAGCTGCCGCGTTCTGAACCTTCTGTAGGTGTTCAATAAGATAACTAGGAAGTCCATACATAATTTAATTACAAAAATCTAGTCTAGATGTTACAAGTGTGTGCACTACAGTTTCTGCGGATTGATGGCTAAGATATTCCGTAATACGGCTTATGCTCCTAAGGTGATAGAATCCAGACTTGCAAATGTTATCGATGTGTTGTTCCATAGACAATGAGGAGTCGAACAGAACTCCAATGTTGCGAGCATGTGAAGATCGATGAATCACAACATCGTATACAGATATGCAGTCTAAGGGAGAAAACGGACGATGTCGCGCATTTATAACGATCAGTTCTGTTTTATCCCTATTCAGTTTGAGCTTGTTCCATGACATCCACGCGTCGACATTACGGATACATGCCCGGCTCCATCCGAGATCTCGCCATGTTCATCTTATCTGGCTAGAAGATTTAAAGGTGGCATAAAGCTGTGTGTCATCGGTGTATAGATGGTACTCCATGCCGTGTAGCCTGATGAGGTCAACGATAGGTGATGTGTACATGGAAAGGAGGATGGGTCCAAGCACACTACGTTGGGAACACCCGAGCGGAGAGGCTGCTCCGTCGACACACTACCGAGATAGTGACAGTTAATGTCCTATTTGAGTGGCAGGATCTGAACCAGTCATGAGCTTTCCCGACGCTCCCAAATCGTGATGTACGGTGCGACAGCAGAATGTGGTGGTCGACAGTACCAAAGGCGGCCGATAGATCGAGGTGTAAAAGGATAACATAATTCTGCTTGTCAATCGCCCTGGAAGGAGTTCAGTGAGACATCCCCTCAGAACTTGAGCTGGGAGTGGGTCAAGGCTGCACGATTTAGCAGAGATTTTCTTGATCGGTGGAGCCAACTGCTCAAAAGTCACTGGTGCAAAGCATTGAAGCATAGCTTTACACTGCGGCCGACTAGAGTCCAGCAAAGGGTTGACTTGCTGAGCACTCTTCAGTAACAGGTCCTCCCCAATCACGTTTATTTTATATTCAAAATGGTCAGCAAACTGATTGGCTAGGGCATTCGCAGAACTGGACGGGGGATACTGCTTTTCAGTGTTTCCTCGATTTGGTCCCTCGACAGTTCCTTTTGGTTCGAGCCAATCAAATCTGAGTAATATGCTGTCTTTGCGCTGGATATGAGATTATTGATCAAAAGGCACTGCAGAGCACAAATCTCTCTAGCAACAGCCAGACCAGTTGCCCTCCATCTACGCTACAGTTTTTTTAAATAAATACATGATTCAAGTGTTCAAATGTTTTTATTTCATTTCAGCTGATGCGTTCTTCATGGCAGCCATCAGCCTAATACCGGAAGTACCCCGTACTATTGGTAAGCTTGACGTTAGCTTGTAAGCGGCGGCTCTTCTACGTTTTTCTGTCAATTTTGATTTTCGCGTACTTGTACTTCTCGGTCTACGTGATTTGTCTTGGTTCAATGTAATACAAGTTTGGTGAAAACATCTATCCCCTAGATCTCATTTATCCAATATATCACTCTGAACGCATGTAGTAATGTTGAAGATGTTCATGTATTCTAGATCATGTTTTCCAGGTATAGTAACGTGTTTCTTTTTCTTATTCTTTATTGTATCATTCAGAGTTGGACTACAAGATGAAGGCCTCAGAACCATTCCTCGTTGGTATCTTAAATGACTTCTTCTCTACTTTATTGGTGGTCCCTGTAAGTGATAGCTCAATACACGACTTTCATAATGGCCGCCTCC
The DNA here is from genome assembly GCA_030867875.1 of Actinernus sp. WN-2022. Taxonomy (NCBI): domain Eukaryota; kingdom Metazoa; phylum Cnidaria; class Anthozoa; order Actiniaria; family Actinernidae; genus Actinernus; species Actinernus sp. WN-2022. The sequence continues at coordinate 73,775,019 of JAOWCC010001634.1, read as the reverse complement.
AGCCGCCTCCTAATTTGCATAATTTGGAAGATAAATATGTAGGGGAAAACCAATGCTACTACATGAAAGATCACATTAAAACTTAGAGGAATGTGGAAAATTGCTGTTGAGCTATGAGCATTTGTAATGCAGAAAAATATGAAAGCGAGGCTATAAAGGCCTCCGTCGTTTTTCTCATACAAATCTCTCTAATTTCAACTGGCTGTAACTTCATTGCTTTATAAGCTACAGCACTCAACTTTCATAAGTTCGCTTATGTCGACATGCTCTTTCACATGGCAATGTTCATATTTTCTATACATGTGGATAAACTACCCAAACGGGAAATCACATATGCAAATTAGGAGGCGGCCATTATGAAAGTCGTGTATGATTGTACATTGATAATTCGCATTCCATCTGAAATTCGACATTAAATTTGTTTATTGATGCCAGTTTGAAGCCTTCTCTTTGCTTTGTTCAACCGTTCTGCGGTTTCTTGCCCTTGCCCCTTCCCTTCTCTTTTCTCCTCCCTTCTCGCTTTTGTATTTGCATTCGGAAGACGCTCTACATTTTAGCTGTCCTAAAACTGGACCCACGCGTACAATAAGCTCCATTATAATAGGAGCTAGGAGCCTGTGGAGTTTGTGCCGTGGTCGAAGAATGGTGAATATTAAAACTCTGTATAGGAATGGCTGCTACTGCTTTCCGTCTTTTTCTAGGACCATCCAGATCAAGGTGTGTTGTACTTAGTAAGAGGTCTTCTCAATGTGGTCCAGGAGTACACGTGGGAAATGAACAGTGATGCTAAGATGACTCTCTACCTTAATGCAATAGGCCTGCTCTCCGCCATGTGCCAGGTAAATATAGAAACAATAACCTTGTGGCGCGAACATACTCACTGGTGTTTGTCCGTGGATATTGCGAACAGTTTCCGAGATTGAAGCTCGAGAACCGTTTCATTTACAAAGCATTTGTAGTAACGCGAATCTTGTTAGTTTGAGATTTTCAAACTGGGGGAATGTGAAAAAAACCATGAAGCGAGTCGAGTATCTCTAGAGTCCAGACAGGACTCCCCTGAGGGTTTCCACACATATTTAATCTTTTCAGTGTAATTATAGGTGGTGGATTGAATGCATACCATCTTCTTTTTAGGAATCCTACTTGTATCACGTCGACAAAGGTATCTGTTCTGTATAAGTTTGAATTCGACTTTTATTACACCTAATCGCATTAACGTTGCCAAATACACAAACAAAAGAAGACATCAATGTAAGAGATCAGCGTATCGCTATTGCCCACTTTAGAAACGAGTAGGGGGCTGGGGCGAGTTCGGTTTCGCAAAGGCGCTTGGGATCGTTACTGCATGGGACAGTTAATAGAAACATGGTAAATTAACGATCCCAAGCACCTTTGCGAAACCGAACTCGCCCCAGCCCCCTACTCGTTTCTAAAGTGAGCAATTGTTTTTATTGTGTTTTAATCTTTTAATTTTAATTTTTACATGTCAACGTTCTTGAAATTAGGTATAAATGTCCGTCCTTGCTCACTGCTTTTCTCTAATGCTAATTCTCTTCATTGCCGTTTTTCTTGATATTAGTTGATTCCAACGATACATTTTATGGAGGAGACAAGAAATTTGTAGCTGAAGTTTGCAAGACCATTAACACTCTGGTTGAAACAGTTTTTGAACATTTGAAGTCACTGACGTCATCAGAGGTGAGGGCACTTCAATCACATTTTCTTACAGCTAATCAACACTGTCCACCCATACTGCGCATGCTCCATGAAAATGGTAAATTGGCTTGACTCATTCTCGACCCCAGACCCTTCTCTTATTTCTTACTGCGCATGCTCGACAATAATGTGGAGCATGCGCAGTAAGAAATAAGAGGGGTCTGGGGTCGAGAATGGGCTTGACTCCACGGCTTACCTCGTTTTTCAGTAGCAGTAGTCGTACCCAGACTTCCAGCAGTGTTAACTTTGCGATCTGGGCACATCAAACGGCGGGAGTGTTTTGCAGAATGCTGAATGCAAATTAGAAAATACGATCAGCGGTAATACCATGAGCCGCGAACCACGTGCTGTAATTGTACTCTCGTGTCAAGATGTACATCACGCCTAAATACAGGAATGACTCCGACCTCTGACCATTTTATTTATTTACAACATTTGGGCGTAACGCCACAGGAAACAAGCAATAGGACTCAAAGTCCCCTACGAGGCTTGTCTCCGCTATGTCAGTGGACCTACGATTTTACGTCCTTATCCGAGAAGACGTGAAGGTCTAACCATTTGCAGTTGTTTCACAAAGGCAGCACCTTCTACTCAGTTATTTTAAGACCCTGAGGGTTTGAACCCGCGACCATGTAGACTAACTAAAACCCTAACCCGAACATAAAACATCGATCAGTGACCAGGAGGTTTTAGGGCTAATATGTGGCTAGGGTTCACAGGTAAACGAGTTCTCACGAAAATGGCGAAGCCGTCTTCAGGAGACGACAATCTAGAGTACGTGCTTCGCGGCTTTTGGTATTTCCGATGACCGGATTTGCTAATGTGCATTCTGCATGCTATGTATTATTCAACTGGATACCGTCCTGTTTTCATTGTTGTAGGGACTCAAGAGACAAGCAGCCATTGCTCTAGGATTTTTTAACAGGATAATATGTCATGCGGACATCGCTAATCCTCAGCTAGCCACGCTGGCACAAAATCTGTGGAATCTTGCACAGAAGCACGGCTATGGAGGAACCAAGTACATGGTGAGCAGGTCATTCGTACGTGCATTAAAATACGTTTTTCGTACGTTAAAAAGGCGTTTTTAATATGTTGCAAAGGCGTTTATTCTTACGGTAATAAGGCATTTGTCTTAAGTTAATAATACGTTTTTCTTACATTTAACGTGCATGTTTCAATAATGCCATATCAGTGTTGTGCAACATTCGGAGAGCGCGCTCGAGTCTAAACAAGGAAGTGAAGTTGAATAAGTTTTTATTAATTCATAAATTGGATACGTTTTAGTGTATTTTTAAGTTAATCATTTGGTTATTCTGAGTCATTATTTTTATAATTTCTCGCATTAGGTGCGTACCCTCGAATACATTAAACTGAGGGGAAACTCAGGGAATCCCGAATTCGCAGAGCTGGCGAGAAAGTTGCCCTTGCAGACAAGAGCGTGAAAGAAAACAGTGCATTACTCGATATTGACAACCTTGGAATGAGATGCAGCGGGATGCTAGTAATTACGGCAACAATTATAGAATGATAGAATCCTCCACAGGAAACCTTCATCGCTGATTAAGACGAGGAAACCGGGCTACCTGTGGTCAAGAGAGGAGATCAGAATCACACCTCAGCAAAACGTTTTGCGCATGCGCGTTTCGTGACCTCAGTACGCGCGTCCCGCCAGTTTCCCGCCCAAACTGAAAAAAAAACATAGGCAAGGATTCCTGTTTGTCATTTTAGGTACGTACATGATCACGTACATGTGAAATGTTTCGTCAAAAAACAAGCCTAAGACTTTAAACAGGTTTAGGTTTTCTTAGTTTGTAATTCACTGTGAGTTTACTAAGTTTATTTTAAATAAAAACGTCTTATATGCCAGCGGAGCATATAACGTTTTGCCGCGGCGAGGATCCTTAACCACAGGGAGCCCAATGTTGTTTTCTAACTAGGATGCCTTTGGAGAAAACCTGGTAACTCACGATACATAATTTGTACGCTATAAACTGTTTCATCAGTGATGCTTCGCCATTGAATTAGCAGCTGTTTCATGATAAAGAGTTGTGGTTAAATCAAAGACCACCACTTTATAAGTACCCTTAACACACGTCAGAGGGAATCAACGACGAAGTAATCGAGTTTTATATATAACATAATGAATAGTCATGTGTCGCAGTGACTTCTTTTCAGTCAGTACTATATTTGAATAATATTTTAAAACTAAGAATCAGAGTGAATTTTAATACCAAACTCCTAGAGAGATGTACCTGTGGGTATGATACAAAACGTTCCACTAAAAGTATGTGAGAATTGTCTTAAGTGAGTGATGAATCTTTATCGTACGAATTAAAAGAAGTGATGTATTCAATTAGACTCAATATGTATAATTTTCGATGCGAGTAATACCTACAATATATGAATAGGATTAAAATTGTAATTTTTACTTGTGGAGTGTGCACAAATGATGTGTTCAGGTGTTATAAGTATGATTGAGGTCTCCAGTCAAGAGGAAAGGGGCGAGCACTTGTGCCGGGCGCGCGGTTGTTACAATTTCTGATCAGACAACAGGCGTCATTAATCTATATAGCCTTCAAGATGGAGCATGCGTATATGTATGTATATCACCGATTCTGAGTGGGCGTGTACACAGGGCTCACATGATTTCTTTAAACATTTCTCCCGTTTCTGACGAGAAGGGAGTTTGATGCCTTGTTGCACAAGAGGTAGGCACAATTCTATGGTGAAGATACAATTTGCTTTCCCACGTTAAAATTTTCTGTTTTTCATGCTGACAGCTCATCAACCCCTAAATGATACATTTCTGACAAATCAAATCCACTAAAACTGTGTTTTAAAACTACTTTCCTTTTGTGTGAAAACATTTTGTCCAGTCAGAAGAGTCCAAAACAATAACCAAGAAAGCTTTCACTTTGTAAAATGGTCCCCATGTTGAATTTTCGTCATATTTAAAATTATGAGAGGTTTCACTAGATGCAATTAAAATCTGTTTTAAAAAAACAGAGAAAATGATATTCTTCTTCAGGTTTTGGTAGATTTTGATGTTTAAGCCAATGAGGTGACGATTGAAACAATACTACAATTAGCACTCTTACATTCCATGGATTACGAATGCCTACTTCTTGCGCGCCGACCATTACTTAAAATAAATAAACATTGGCATTGTTCGTATTTTTAGTAGCCTCCTAAACAGCCATGTCCAGTGTTCAGTGCCGGCCCCCCTCTACCTTCCACGTACGTAATTTTTAGGGGAGTGAAAAAGGTTTCAAAGATATCGTTTCTTATTATTAATGTGGCTCTGTTTCCTTTGTTCTATTAAGATCAATATATCCCATATCCCTCACTTTCTTTGTCCTGTATACTCGCTTGCATATTATCAATTTCTTGCATATTATCAGGAGCCCATAACCAGGAGCGTCACAGCGTTTTCACAAGTTGGGCTATTTTTAGATAATTTTTGCCGCCAATTAGGGCTTGGTATATAACGTGTTACAAGATACAATGATACGGAGATACCAAGATACGGTGATACGGTGATACAGTGATACGAACATCTCAAATTTCCTTTTTTTTAAGCGGACGCAAAATGGCCCCGCTAAATACAGGTTTCTGTATGAAACGGACTGTTGTAATGGGTCACTTGAGCTCTTGCAGCCGTGGCGTGACGCTAATTTAACGGTATTATCTTTCAGCATGACTGCTTTGTCTGACTATTTTGTTATTTAATTTTAACTTTTGAACGTTACGCATTTAACATTGAACCACTTTATTGCCCTTGATGAAGAAAGGTTTTTGCAACACAAATACGAAATTAACGCTGAAAGCTTTATTCTCATTGGCAACTAGATTTAGGGACGGACCATTTGAAAATTGATGGAGAGGGGGCCCGTTTTTTTTTGTTGGAAATTTTTTTACGACTTCTCAGTTGCTGCAAGAATTTTTTCTGGCATCAGAACCTTGCGCGTTTTTTTAAAGTTTCGCCCTTGCTTGATTTTTTTGGGGTGATATTGCAATTGGCTCGCTCGATAATTTTCTGTGCAAATTTATGGTTGCTTTGTCGCATTTCGGAGGAATCGTATTACAAAACCGTGCAGGGGAATATCAACATTCGATTTGGTTATGCTTTCGGTGAAAAGGCGAAAACATAAATCCGACTAGATATAAGGGTAGATATGCGGGAAATACCGTCAAGAGCTCTCTTTTTAGAATTTCCCAATTCCCCAACAATTCAGACAAATCGAATCAATTCTTCTTGAGTTAGAGCTTTTCAAAAACTCTATTTTGGTTGAAAATCGAAAGCGTAGAAAATAGCCCGAAAATGCAATGTTGATTTCCGATCAAAGCTACGCGCCGCATCGAGAATATTTTATAGCCGGTACGTTCTAGTTTTCTTATGACTTGGAAAATGGAAAAGACGAAAGGTCCTTGAGAGAAAAAGCCAAAGCGAACACCTATAAATGACAGAGGAAGGGCACATAAGTCAAATGCCTTAAATGCCAGTGACAGCGATTTGCAGGAGTCTGAAAGGTCCTGAAACAGCACGGCAAATAGCGAGATCGTGGTGTTGGTTTCAAGCGATTCAGAGTTTTAATATGTTTCCATCTAAGCTTTCTTGGAAACAAATCTTCTCTCGGCTGGTTCCTATCAATTCTTCTTTATGTTCAGATGTGGACCACTCGGCACTCTGTCTGAACTTGTCGGGTTTTGCGAGGCTCGTTTGGCCTTGTTTTGCTTCTTTCCAAGCTAAGGGCATCCTGCTGGAGCTTAGCCCTGCTGGAGCATTTAGTCCAACCCTTGGATCGAAGCTGGAGAAACCACAGGCAGCCCAAGCTCAAGTTACGAAAAATAAGGATTTAGGGCCTCCGAAAAAAAAACCCGGCTGAAATCAGCTTAAAACCACCCAACAAGGAGAGTCGTTTTATTCAAATATTGTACAGTATTTCTGGCTAGTAAACGGAGTTCGCTACGCTCCCATACAAACCCTTATATTTTTGTAACTTGAGCTTGGGCTGCCTGTGGAGAAACGTTTCTCGATAAACATGAAATAAATTTATGCTAGCTTTCGTTACGGGCGAGTGAGCACGTCAATCAAACAGAACCTTGCTTCCGGTTAAAAACTTCCTTTTTGGTATGTGAAAAATTGCTGCCAAAACTTAGCTTGAATTTCAGCCGTCTCCTCCGGTTCGGAGGAACGAACCGGAGGAGACGGCTGAAATTCTTAATTGTTTTTTTTTTTTTAATTTTAAAGGAAATTTGAGATATTCGTATCACTGTATCACCGTATCACTGTATCACCGTATCACCGTATCACTGTATCACCGTATCACTGTATCTTGGTATCTCCGTATCATTGTATCTTGTAACACGTTATATACCAAGCCGCCAATTAGTGGGTTGCACCAGTGGCGGCACAAACTGCCTCATTAGCGACTTTAGTTATACCAACAATATGGCTGCTACGCTTTTGTGATTTTATTCCCTTGGGAATGATTGCAACCCAAGAATAGCGGGAAACTGTTCTAAAAATAACCTAACTTGTGAAAATGCTGTGACAAAGGCCTAGTATGCGGGATGGACGCTCCTAGTTGTGGGCTCCTGATATTACCAATGCTTTAACACATTCCTTGCATATTAATGTGTATTCCCCTCGACTTATTCCCTCACGCATCTCTAGTAACTTAGAACTACTGACTTTCTTTGTACCAAACTTTCTCAAAGGCCTTCTTAGCCCCCTGCACGAAGGCTTTTCCTACTTGCAGCGCGACAAATTTACCGGTTGTTTTTTTGTTTTCTCAGTTCGCACTTAAAATCAAAGCACAAAATATGCACTCATGCTTTTCAGTACCTTCTTTTATCTCTCCAACCACCAGGTTTGTTTGCACGAAATGCATTGAACAACGTCAACGTTCCACAACCCATTCTCAACATTGAATTTCTCTCGACCACAGTTTCCTGCATCCACTTCTGGGAATGCTGGGAAATGGACAAAAATTCTAAAGAAGCCATCTTTGTCATCATCATCACCATCATTATTAATATCATTATTAATATTATTATTGTTATTATTATTATCGACATCTCATCAGAAACCGGGGGAGGGGTGGTAATTATTTTTGTGCACGATATTGTTTGGGCCCTTATTTTGACTACGATCGCTGCACGATGTTTTTAATAGTGTAATTTTCCTGGATCAGCCTATGTTCTCGCACGAATTTTGTTGGTAAACAAGTGCTTGCAGGAATTGTTTTGGCCCTATTTTTCCTATCAAATGATTTTTTTTGGAATTGCTATCCCCCTCCCCTGATTTCTAATGGTCCACCCCTTATCATCTTTATCATTAATCATCATCACAATTGAATCCATCCTCGGTTGTAAGGAAATGTGCTAGCTTACGAGAGTGGTAGCTAGAGAGGGAGGGAGAGCGATATGTGAGAATCAAGCTAAAATAAAGGCTGTGCTTTCTCTAGAAATTCCATTGCTCTTGCGCCGCCGTTCATTCTGGACGTAAAATTCTTATTCTATGATGACATCAATAATACTAGAAAAATTCGTACCGGAAAATATATAGCCTGAGAAAACAGCCGACTCTTATCACTCTCCACTGCGCTCCCGCGAAAGAGACTATGCCTCTTTCGTGGGGGACGCAGTGGAGGAGCGATGGGAGTCGGCTGTTTTCTCAGGCTAAAAAATGTATTGCGACAGAAACCTGTTGTGAGCATGGGTTACAAAACATGTTAGTCTGCTCTGGGTAAGAGGGGCAGGAAGGTCGGAAAATAGCACATGATACAGTCACGTGCTAATATAAACTTCATTAACGAATGAATTGCCCTCGTGGTCCCATGGCTTTACTGGATGGCAAACAAACTTCAAAACGCTGTTTTAGAAAGATCGACAATCGATTGGAGATGGAAAACAGCATTCACAAACAGGTTTTGCTAATAACCCGGCTACCAATTGCAATCTCATACAAGTGCCTTTAAATAAATGAAGTCAGAATTTTTTGCCATGCAGCAAAACCCACGTCATTCACCCTTCTCGCACAGCGGCCATGTTGGATATAAATAATAGATTTTGCGTTACTAGCCTCGCACTGAGCAGATTCAGAACGAGTTTAGCCCGCAAAAACAAAGGTTTTTATTCTCCTGGGACTCAACAAGGCCGCCGCGTGAGAACGGTTCACAGTGACAGCACTTTGTTAAGTTTCTTTATTCAATTATTTAAATCAGCCCGCGTGAAACGTGTTATCGTATTTCTCCCAAACCAAATATGTAAATACTTTTCCCGTGATAATGTTATATCGGTCAGGCATTTCCATACAGTTTCTATAGAATAATTCTGAGAATTTTACTTACTTCTTTATCGTACTTCGTTATTAAATCAATTTAGTAACACAAATAACCGCTTTCTCCAGAATTATTTCCTTTCTATAGATATTTTTTTGAATTTCTTTGTTTCCTGTTTTCATTCTGTATTTTAATTTCAATTTGTGGTCATCTTAATTTTGTTCTTTGCCTGGATATTTTCTTCCTCTTGATCTTGTTGATCTTATTTATTTTCTGGTTCGTGTTCTTCCTTTTGTTATTTTTCTCTTATTAATTTTTGAATTAATTTATTGTATCCAGTCATTTCAAAGAGCTGTTGACCATTTGAATAAATCACCTCCTTGTTGGTATCAGTCGGTTTCCTGGTCAGTTTGGTTTCCAGTCACCTTGTTGATATCAGTCGGTTTCCTGGTCAGTTTTGTTTTCAGTCACCTCCTTGTTGGTATCAGTCGGTTTCCTGGTCAGTTTTGTTTCCAGTCACCTTGTTAATTGGTATCAGTCGGTTTCCTGGTCAGTTTTGTTTCCAGTCACCTTGTTGGTATCAGTCGGTTTCTTGGTCTTGGTTTCAGTGGCCTCCTTGGTATTCAGTCAGTCGGTCTCCTGGTGTCAAATTGTTTGATATTTTTCTTTTTTTCCATTTTATCTCTGATGTCCTCTCACTTGACTTTTTTTGTTTCCAGTCTTTCATCCACGATTACTCGCCTGGAATGTTTTTTTTTCGTGATCTTTCTAACTTTTTGATTTTTTAAATTAACTTTTTAAAGATTTGCCTGGTGCGTCGATATTTATTCCATGATTCCGTTGTCGTCATTTCCATGCGGCGGTCCTGCTCCATTGACTTTATTCATAAGATTTCTTTAGGAAGCCTTTCTTAAACCACAGATGGGCTCTTCCTTCTTCTTCATCTTTTTCTTGAGTAGAGATTCGGCGGCTTAGGATAATCATCCTGGGGAATTAAATAAAAGAAGTAAAACTTGTGAATAATAAATTAAATATTTTCCCTTATGCAAAAGATAACTTTGTAAGTAACTTTACCTGATTTAAATTCTATCATATTTTCTCGCTGCTTTGCGCGCGCTTTACGCCTCACCCCTGTAAATCCCCAGATGATCTTTTGCAGAATGCCATTGTATGCAAGGATACCGACACCGATTCCAACGCCAAGCACAAATCCGCCCAACATGGAGTGATGTTTTAGAAAACCGAACATAATTTTAAAACAAGTCTTTTTTTTTTACAGTGAATGCTCAACAATCAGTGATACTCGCATACGTTAACGAGAAATGCAGTTACATCGCTTCAGTTAAACGGCACGTCACAGTCGTAATCGCTGCACGGTGAGTCGATCCCATAAGGCTGGCTGCCGAATGCACAAAGGAAGCCCACATAGTTAATAATGATAATATATTCTCACCGGGAGCTCCGCATACAATGGCCATATTAATACTTCTTACATAACTCGGGCATGCGGAATTCAGTCCGTAGGAATGTGTTACGCAACCAGATGACGTTTTCCGTATATTTAGAGCCTCGCCTTGTTCAGTAAGTCTTCTTTAGTCTTATCAACCAGACACGCAAGTCCGCTGCTACGCTACTTTTGTTTCAGTACATAACGACGGCGTTTCTTAATTTCGATTATACATACGTGTTTGTGCATAGTGCAGCCTGCACAGTGTTATACTAAAAGTATTAATAAATATGAGATGAGTGCGTACTTATAAGTGTACGCCCGTATGTATTTTGCTTGTAGTTTGTGTATCCCTAGTGAGACGATGTTTCTTGCTTGTGCTTAGGTCTGGAGTGGCGAAACTGAGCGACTTACAGATGTTTTTACCACGTTCGCGTCTTTTCAGAGAAGAACAGTAAATTCCATGTTCCTTCAGTTCAGTTTAATAAGAGGCTTTTGGATGGGCTTGATTGGTATGCTCAAGGGTTTAACTTTAAGGAGCTGAGCTAGCTGATGTTTGTCTAGCTGAGCGGGACTTTAGGAGCCGCTGAGAGGCAAAACACTGCTGTGCCGTCAAACATGTTTGATTGATTAAAATACTTTTTAAATAAAATCATCATGATATAGGAAACAATTTGTTTCTTTATTCTGCAAATTTCCCATTTCGTTTCATCTGAAGTGTTCTTCTACGCAGCCATCAGCCTAAAATACTGCTGAAGGTTGAACATGAGCTTCTTCTTTTCTTCCTTTTGCTCTGATTTACTCTGAGGAAGGGCTAGCCTCAATACGTCAGCGGCTACTCGTTTCCTATCACTGTTTCAGTATCGACGACGCAGACCTGCATCTTCTTTTTTCGATCAATTTTGATTTTGGGTTACCTGTGGTGCGCAATTAGAGGGTGATAACGAGCAAGGGGAGTAATTTCCAACCATCCGCATTGGGGGAAGAACTGGTACACACAAAATCAGAGCCGCAAGAAAAAAAAAATGCTAGAAGGCTGCTTTACTATGTTTGTGTTAGACGCTTCAGGTCCCTGACAGCCCTATAAAATTATGTTCTCTTGGGTTTTACGCTTTTTATGATAATATCGATTAGTAACCGGAAGCAGCTGAAGCAAGTGCGCGAGCACGCAACAACAATCCCATGGCGGCAAATTATTTTCGCGCCATTGTTGCGCGCCGGTTACTAAAATATATTTTATTAGACTAAACAATGCATAACAACAACTATGCATTTATTTACACTCCAATATAACAATAAGGAAATATATGAATGTTTCTTAAAATATAGTGAGTGTTAGGGAACATGGAATAGCTTTACAAAACCTAATCGAGCCAGGCACCCTGTCATCGCACAGCGTACGTACGCTACGAGATTCCATCTCTTACTTTATATATATGCTCTAGTTGGTTAAATACAGTCATTGTCTTTACTTTTGCCCTACCCGCTGCATTGAACAGTTTACGGAAGTACATTAGCGATAAAAAAGTCATCAGCGAATGAAGAAAAGAGATGAAATGAGGAGGAAAAGGAAGAGGCAAAAATGAAAAAGGAAAAGAAAAGGGAAAAGGAAAAGAAAAGAGGAAAGCAAAAGAAAAGTTTAAGCAAAAGAGGTGGGGGCTAGAATTCTTCTTAAATTATATACATGAAAGTGACCAGCTATCCACCTCCTCTCCATTGTTGAAAAAATTATGCCCAACAAGGTGTACAAGATTTAAACGATTTATAGATCGTTTGCACTGACGTCACAAAAAATATTGCCTCAAGAAAAATCTTATATTAGTAAAATATTTTAAATGTTGTGTATAGAGCAGGCAAAAATATATAAATGATCAAAATTTTGGAGCAATAGAGTATTTCGTAACCGAACTGTTGGACAAATAATATTCGAACAATTTAGTGTGATTAGTATGCGGCGGCCATCTTTGGTACACCACTGATGGCGGCCGAAAACTTACTCTTCAAATAAATCAGTTCACTCTACAAATAAAGCAGTTCACTTCGAAACACCTTAGATATCACTTTCAAAGGTTTAATCAAGTCTAACATTTTAAATTGGCCGAAATATATGTATTTTCATGACATTTAGGAACCACGCTGGGCTGGGCTGTCACAAAATTCGAAAATCGACGTAGATTTTTTGAAGAATAATGAGAACTTGATGACGTCACATATTGCTCCTTCCCAGCGGCCTTTTCGTGCCCATCAGTTAGATTAGGCGCGTACAGGCCGCTGGGTAGGGGGAACGTTGTACATACAGTGGTGGATGAGCAATTATTTTGATGATGAAGCTCTTGGTTTTCATTGTTTTGCTCGTTAAAGCGGCTATTCCCTCGAGTAGCATCTTAATAGACACTAAATGTGGTGCCTTTTCTAACTTGTCAGTGAAGATTGACGGGAATGATATTAGTTGCAACAGTGAAAAATCTTTGTCATCAGTCAACCAAGGTCATGTGATGATTAAGATGGGAACTGCAAATTCGGTGAGTGCATGTACTTGTTGGCCACTCAGATTAACCTCTGTAAACAAACTGTTTTCATGGCTGAATACAATACTTCAGGTATTCAAGAGCATCGTATTTTGAGTTAAGGCTGCATTCAGTAATTTTACCTCGATCGATTAAAGTTTAAAGCCTTAATGTTCCTTTAAATTTTTTAAGTATGAAAGTGGTTGTGTCAAGGTAAGAGGTCTTTTTGTTCGCAGTCCGGGCCAGACACAGTTATTTTCATATAAACTGACGACCCTCAGGCTTGATTCAAATACTTGGGGCCGGAAGTCACGTGTCAGGTTGTAATAACAAAAATACTGCAATAATTCAGTACTATTTCACTGTTTACTTGTGAACCCTAGCTTTAGGGTTCGTTTTGGGTCCAGGGAGACGCAATGTATTCATAGGCAGTCAAACACTATTCACTTCCGGCCCCTAGTACTTGAATTGCACCTTATAGTTCACTGTAATGTATCAGTCAATACCAAACCTGTCCTTACCCCCCCCCCCCGGCCACCCCCAGGCATTTGATCAGAGGCTTGCTCCCGAGGGTGGGGAATTTGACGAGTATCTAAGCCCTCAGGGGCGGGCATTTGACAAACAGTGGGGGTGGGGGGTCGGGCATTTGATCGGTGTTCAAAAAATACATTCTTTCTGTCTACAAATTCACATCGCTTGCATCGAAATGGCGAACGTACGTGTCTTCGAGGAATTCCAGGATAATGATTGCGCATTTGTAGAGGCTTGATAGAGTAAACCTGCCAAATTTGAAGGCCGCTTTCAGAGGTAAATTGCTTATGTTTAAACCTATAAACGTTTTGCTTCATGAACTTTGACCCACTGCGTGATATTAATTGGCCGGGGGGGGGGGATGTATCAGTGGGGGGAGGGGGATGTATCAGTGGGGGGGGGGGGGGGGGGGGGGGGAGGAGGGCATGCACGGGTTTGGAATTGACTGATACATAATCACCCTCTACTTTTTATTGAAGGCATAGTTATAAATTATACAAATGTACACCAGTTGTGCAATTTTCTCTGCAACTTAATTTTACATCTCACTATGAAAAAAGAACATTATTGTGCAACTTAGTCAGACCATTGCTGCTGGTTGCAGCAGCTGGATATGCACTGTACATTGTACTGTAATTTTGCAACAGAACTTTACTGCGTACATGTATGCATGTTATCAATGAAATCTGTACATTATGTGGAGGTTATATGTAAAAAATGTAGGTTTGAGGACATGGCAATTACATTTAAAAGAAACAATAATATTGTCTTGGGTAAAAAGGGTCAATATTGTTTTTGTGTCAGAAAGAAACATACCTTGTGGTGATGATTGATCCTGATGCACCTTCACGCGCTGATCCCAAATGCAGGAGTTGGCTCCATTACTTGGTGCCTAATGTCAAGGTATGATATTACATGTACTGTAGGATGCACATGTTAAGGTTACCGTACAGGTTCGTGTAGCGTTTTTTTTTTTTTTTTTTTTTATCCTGACGTTTTACTAAGTGAATATTCTACAATATGAAACAAAAACTAATCCAATACATTAAAAACTTCGCGAGATATTGAAAGAAACGTGTTTTCTCGGAAAAGCAAATAAATAGCCAGCGTGTGATAATCCTGTTATGTGAAAAGCGCCCATCGAACTTTTTCGCGGGAACCACATCCGGGAACTTGCTTCGAACTATTTGCATATTGTTTTACAGGATTCCGCCATGAGTCTTTTTGTCTTTCTTCTCTTTTCGTTGGCGGTACTTGGTTTAGCTTGTGTTTTCGTTCTGCGTTTCGGCATCATAAGTTCGGTTTTCTGTCCGAACACTACAGAGCGCGTGGCCAGGGTTGTGTATCGATATGTGACCCTATTACGATTTCCTGCGAATCTCCGAACCCTTTGTCAAGACCACCACGGGGTTCTCGCATCTCATTGGATGGCGGTATCGCAGTATTGACAGATGGACTAATGAGGTGTTAGCTGTTTACAAAACTAAAACGCGAATATCTCGGCTTAGAAGTTCTTGCGTATTCTCTATCTTTGAACGAATTATGGAGCTCGGGCTTTCGACATAATTCATTGAAATTTGGCAGAGAGCTTCATCACATATTGAAGAAAAAAACGGTGTGCGGCTTTTTTGAAATTCGAAAAGATTCTTTAGTTATGCTGTCCGGTGTCGAATGATAAGGGCATTTTTTGAAGCTCCAACTTTGATTTAAATTTGCATTTGAACAAAGCAAAATATCAAAAAACCCGCACATCGTTTTGAAGGCTGCTATGTCCTGATTGACATTATGCAGTTAAATCTGCCATACGCGCCAACGCGTGGCCTGGTAATTCGTCTTTATAAACATTACCTGTTTTGCGTTTCTAGGTTCACCGTTCTTACCGATTTTAAAATTTTCATAAAAACACTACGCAGGCTCATTCTATGGTTTATAAGCTTTAAAATGGTATATAGGTTTATGTAGATTTCCCTAAAACCACGCGCGCAAGAGATTTTTAACGAGAGACACCCGCGAACCTGCACGGTAACCTTAAGCTGGCATGGAACTTAGGGGGTAGGAGGCCTTTTTTTGAAATTACTTATTAGTAAATACATGTATGATCAAATGTTCTAAACTTAAAGGAGCAGTGTCACGATTCTGATTGGTTGTTATAGACAATGGCAAAATCACGCTATGTCACAGCCGCTGCAAATTTCCCTTTTGATTGAAATATTAAATAAAATGCTGCTTTATAAAAATATAACATCAAACCTAACCATATAATACTGAAGTATAGTTTTAAAGCAATTTCGGCTCGAGATATCGTGCAAATACGCCGATGCAAGCGGATTACTCACAGACTTCTACTTCTGTCACATCTTTTGATTTCTTGTCCGCCTGACACATTTTCAAAACTTTGGGCATGAATACTAATCGTGACACTGCTCCTTTAAAGTGGAACTGAACCCTAAAATCAACCCAAAGATGTATTCCAAAAAAAGAAGTTCTGCTATTTTATTTTTCTCTATTACATGTACATACATGTATGTATATACAAAGAGAAAATTAGTTTTCAAGTTCGAAAAATAGCTGATTGACCGCTGATAAATTTAACTTGTGTGGTTGCTCAATTCAGTGCAAATTCATGTCACATACATGTACCTTGGAAAAACAATCACACCTCCAGCACAAAGAAAAAAATTGTATGCTTTTACAGGCTTTTCAATAACATTTGAAGTAAGTGGCAAAATTTGAAGAGTACATGTAGGCGGCGAGCATCAAGCGCCATTGGTGCAAATATCAAATTTCGGCGGCTGCTGGGTTCTATTGAAAACCCTGCTTTTATATTATTCCCTAAAATATTTTTTTGAGAAATTATACATTTTTGTGAATTTCTCCAGACAACGATTTGATACCTTTAATAGATGCATATTTCAACTAAACTTATACTTTTAGATTCATATTTGATATAGTTATAGCAAATTATTTAATGTGTCATATTCCATGTTAATCAATAATATTTAAATCATCAAGAATGATACGTCAAGTACAATGTACAATCATGACAGGGCTGTAGATAATTTTAGAGATCACAACTACATGTAGGTCAAATGTATAGTTAAAGGGATACCCGAGTGAAAAACACATTTGGGCTCAAAAGCATCTTTCAGATGTACTTTGTTCAGAAAATGTATTAAAATTTTATAAAACTTTTTCAGAGTTGAGAACGAGCCCCTCAAAGTTGGCCCTGCGAAGACCTGGGCACCGCCATTTTGTTGACATTAATTCCTGTTACGAACAACAAAAGGCGACTACCGAGCTAGTGCTATAAAGATTCGCTGTGTGTGTTTTTGTATGGAACTTGTCAGCCTTAAACACAAGACTAAAGGTAGATTATTACAATATTGATATCGGCATAGCAATCGAAACTTGTTTAATTTGACCCAGAGAGATAATCTAAGGGTGTAGCAAGCCACATAATTTTAATTTCGTTTACCTAACTGATGTGTTGTGAAACAGCGCTCGCGCGCCAAGTTCCACCACAATATTATTGCACAAATATGCTGGGCTTGATCGCGCCAATGCTTTCACACAATTTAATAAGGGAATGGAATTATTTTTGCAATAAAATTGCTCCGAGTGTCTCGTTCTTGTGTCATTGCATATATTCTGCTATGTTGGACTAGTTATGATCGATTTTTACAGGGAAGTTTTAACTTTTCAGGTGTTTTGTTTCAGTTGCACAATTTAAGCCATGCAGTCAGTACAGATCGAACCGGATAACTCGAAATTATATAGCTCCAATAATGCCAATATCAATATTGTCATAATCTAAATTAGTCTTGCGTTTAAGGCTGACAATTAAGTTCCATACGAAAACACAGCGAATCTTTACATCATAGCACAACACCAGTTTTGCACTAGCTCGGTAGTCGCCTTTTGTTGTTCATCTGATATTCTCACCTTCCACATGCTTTTCCTCATCCTCCCAGTCTTCTGAACTTCTCTCACAATATCGTCTTCATCATATTTTTGTTCTAGTACGAAATTACTCTGCCATATTGATGAAAATCTACTCTAATTCCGAGCGTATGAAAATTCTGCAAAGAAAACAAGTCGCTACAAGTTAGCCGCAAGACTCCGGTGGGACGAAGTGACGTAAAAAACGTCACAGGAATTAATGTCAACAAAATGGTGGCGCCCAGGTCTTCGTGAGGCCAACTTTGAGGGGCTCGTTCTCAACTCTGAAAAAGTTTTATCAAATTTTAATACTTTTTCTGAACAAAGTACATCTGAAAGATGCTTTTGAGCCCAAATGTGTTTTTCACTCGGATATCCTTTAATATAGACAGACCATAATTTGTAAATTTATGTGTTACATGGATGCTTAAGTTTCTGTTTCAAAGCCACAAGGCCCATTATTGAAAATGGGGAATTCATCCAGGGCAATGGCCCATTGCCTGGCAATTATTTACATCCCTGTATGAATGTGTCAATCATGAATCTTGAATGTGTATTTAATTATCAAATGCAAATCTAAGCATGGTTCATCATTGATACAATGAACATGTAACTTGCCTTTGATACGTATACACTGTATGTTGTACAACTATACAGTAGTTCAAATTTCATTTCTGTCAGTTAATTTTTTGAACTACACTAGCTGTAATTTTTTACTAGGGAAATTATTTTTGAACTAGAGACGTTTTTTGAACTAGGGACATTTTTTGAACTAGGGATTTGTTTTGTGCCCACTTGATGAGGGGGCCAGAAGCCCCTGAGTCAGAACCAACCATCTGCCAGTGCTTGCAGAGCATATGTTTTTCACTTGTACTTGTATTTTATGTTCATTGGGGTACTCAGGTCCAATGGTTTGGACAGCAAAGATAAAATAAATATATATTGTAATAATTAGTATCCGTGTACAGTTGTAGTTGAGTATAAAATTATTGGTTACAATGAAGCACTGTAAGGAAATAGGGAGAGGGGTAGGAAATTAAGGGCAAAAATAGGAAAACAGGTGGAGGGTGAATTTACTTTTAGTAGTCAACATCTTCCTTACAGTGTAGTTCAAAAACAATTCCCTAGTTCAAAAACGATTACTGAGATGACATTTGAACTACGACATATGGAGTGATTGCAGAATACCCCACCACGGCAAGCGACCCCCTGGAACTCCATTGATACGCATCGGTAGAGCTCCTAGAGCTCCTTAAGCTCCCAGGCCACAGTATTCCCATCACTGTGCCCCAATAAATAATTACAGTTTACTCTCACAGGGTACTGTGTCTATAAAGTTTGATAGAGTTCTATCTATGCTCTTCCAATAGAACATACATGTACCTTATAGTACTGATATTCGTGGCTAAATTGTGTCAACATGTCTACATGTAAAAAATAACGGGTACTGTGTCTAAGTTTGATAGAGTTCTTACTGTGCTTTTCTTTAAAGTGCCCCTCAACCAAATTTTTTTTACTTTTTATTCAAAAAGTAGATGTAATTTTGAGTAGTTCTGTGAAAAAAAAATTGAATTCCCATGAATCCTCATTTTTTTATGAGCCTTTCAATTCGCCAAAAAGCTGTGAGCATTGGCGCGCGTCTGAACTAAGGGCCAAGGGTAGCCTGGGACTTGTGACGTAAGATGGAGAACACGCTTGTTTGATAGCATTGAAAAGTGAAGTGGTTAGTGGTGTTATATGCTATAAAGGTAAATTGAGAAAAAGGTCTAAAATGCCCAAAAGATGTATCGTAGGGGGCTGCAGCAACGGTTCAGAGCCCAAACTAAGTATTCGACTTCAGAATCCGAATTAATATTCCTTTGCACATGTACATGTAGGGTGACGATCTAGCATCAGGAGATTTGCCAACAGGAGACATTCAAGGGAGCGGTGGTATAGGTAGAGTATCCATTTGTTTGTGCCTGCATGTACTCGTGCATGGATGCATTGTTGGTTTATTTATTTTTTATTATTATTATTATTTTTTTTTGGGGGGGTTGACATATTGCTGTCATCCTTTTCCTGCATGTTTATGGACCTCAACGTTTCTCTTGGTGACAAACACACACAAAGACCCTGGTCAATGTTTCCCAATCTATGTAGAACAAGCTTGGCCAAATCATGTATTATAATATTATACACATTCACGAACCTGATATATATATTTAAAAAATAAAACTTTAGTTGAAAGTGTAGGAACATAAGTAAAAATAATATTTTAAAAATACCTGAAATTGTGTGATCTATTAATAATATAATCGAAGAGCTGTGTGCAACTAGGGCATAATTTAGTGACTCCTGATCACATTCGAAATTCTTCCTTAGAAAACAAAGAATTTGGAGGGGAATTTAGAATGTGATCAAGAGACATGCACTTACAGTACGCCCTTGTTGCACACATCCCTTCAACTGGTATTTAGCTAGTGAAAGCTAGTTTGATGGTTTAGCAGCAGCATATTTCCATATATTTTTTTGCAAGCTGATCAGATATTAAATACATGTACATGTAAAGCATGGATGTTACAAACAGGGTTGTTGCCAGCCAGGGTCAAATTGGGGGGGGGGGGGGGGGGCGATTGCCCCTGTCGCCGTTCCCCAAGGAACTTTCCCCCTCCCCATGCAACTCCCTTACTCTCATATCAAGTTTCAATTAATTTTTTCCACTTGATGCCAGTCACTGGGTTGCAATATAA
This sequence comes from Actinernus sp. WN-2022, assembly GCA_030867875.1. Lineage (NCBI taxonomy): Eukaryota > Metazoa > Cnidaria > Anthozoa > Actiniaria > Actinernidae > Actinernus > Actinernus sp. WN-2022. Next base: position 73,754,858 of record JAOWCC010001634.1, on the reverse strand, counting down.
ATTCTCTCACTCTCAGAATCTCACACATTATTTCCCCATTTGTTTTCTGACTGTCTGACCAATCTACCCCCAAATCCTGTCACTGACCATGAAAAACCTCAGTATAGTTTTATAAATATTAATCATACTTAAAATATATCATAGATTCTGCTAGACTGGCATACATGTACATGTACTGTACCAGAAGAAAGCTGGTTTTATTCATGTGGCTCTGTACCCAAAAAGAAACATTTTGTGATTGAGAGAACTTCTTCTTGCTGTATAAATTAACACCAAGCTAAGACTGTATCTTTATTGAGGCACCATTTTGATATCCAGTAAGATTACCATGATGTAAAGATATTATAGGTGGTACATTTGCTGCAAGGGACTAAATTAAAACACAGTGGACTTTCTCCATTGAATGCCTGATCAATTATTTCAAATGTAAGGCACATACCCTATCCACTAGCTGTTATATTACACTGTACAATGTAGGTACATGTATGTAATACTGATTAACTACAGTATACCCAACCATACTGCAGAGTCAGGTTGAGTGACAGTTTAACAGTTTTGCGGAAATAGGAACAAAAATGATTTGCAGTCGAACACATAATATCGTACTACTCCTGATCATGATCTCCATTAAAAATGGTGAAGTTATTGGGCCATAATAGTACAAGTATTCTATTGAGCAAAATAAACCCAAACTGTGCAAAATGAGAACATCCAGCCGAGTCCTAAGGCCTTCTGGCTGGTTTTTGTCTGGGTGGGTTAATGGGATCCCTGTGGTTTGTACTGGTTTGTGACGTCACGGCTTACCAAGTTCCTGTCAACAATGAGCGGTGACGTCACAAACCAGTACAAACCACAGGGATCCCATTAACCCACTCAGACAAAATACCAGCCAGAAGGCCTTGGGACTAGGCTGGAGAACATCTACTTTATGCATTAGCAACATAGGTAAAGGTAAAGCAACTTTATTTAACGTCGGTAACTCGTGACAGTCTGGTGAGACTGATAAACTTGAGGCCGACGGGAAACCTACGATTTTACGTCCTTATCCGAGAAGACGTGAAGGTCTAACCATTTGCAGTTGTTTTACAAAGGCAGCACCTTTACTCAGTTATTTTAAGACCCTGAGTGTTGGTCCGACCCGGGTGTGAACCCGTGATCTCCCACGCAACAGACCGGAGCTTGACCACTGAGCTAACTGGGAGGCAGTTTAACATGAGCATTTCTGTCTAGAAATTTAACTAATCAACCATTGCAACGAACGCAAAATCTGACACTGTTAAAAGCTCGACCTGAATCTGCAGTATCTTCAACTCTTGCAGGGTTCGAAATTCGCACAAGCAAACTGGCAAAATGCGAGTCGATTTACCGATTTGCTGGTTGAAAATAAATGAACTGGCATTTTTACGCTTGTATTAGGCACCTGGCACATTAAAATATGTTTCAGTTTTTAGCTTGTTGATGAGTGGTTTTGCTTGTAGGTTTCAAACCCGCAAGCAACTTTTTGCTTGTTCCTTTGAAATTGAATTTCGAACTCTGTCTTGCTATCTCAAACGTTCTTGTCCTTTCCTTGAGTTATATAACTGGAAATAATATAGTTTTCTTTCTATCCCCAGGGTACAACCCTCCCAGTCCTCCCCAGGGGAGTGGTTTTCACCGTTACATGATATTTGCCTTTGAGCAAAGTGAAGATCATATGAAAATGCATACTATTACAGACCGGTGCGGATTTGACATCGATGACTTTGTATTAAAACATAAGCTGAGTGTGGTTGCATTCAATATGTTTAAAACAAAACAAAATTAAAACAAAAAAAATGGGTAAAGTAGCTATCAACAAATATTGTATCAATAAGGAGGGATGTACTTATAGCTTATGACTGCAGCTTCTGTGGTACATGTACATGCATGTATGTAGTAGGATTAGAAATTAACGGTTGTCTGGTTGTCCTGGACAGCCGAAATTATGCTTGTGCAACAAAATTCATATCAATTTTCAGGGAACTACTGTAGTATCCAAAAATGCTCTCTTTAAATAATCAATTTAAACAGATACAAATGTAGATAGATAGATCGTTTATTTAAAAAGTTACATCGGACTTGTCACAACGTGTAGCCACCTTAAAACTTTTTTTCCCATGAGTGCCTGGGACGTGATGTTAGCATATCTAGCCAATAAGAACCACGTACGAAATCGAGGCAGTGGTCGTACCCAGTCTAACATGAAAATCGCTTGTGTAGCTGCGGGTTTACGTGTAGGTTCACCGCTGGGAGTACATGAACATTATTTAAAACCGGGCGAGTCTATAGATATTGACGTAAATCACTACTGTATGTATACATTATTACTACATGCTTTGTGTATTTCTCACAGTACGAGATTGTAGCATGTTCTTGTTTTTATAAAACAAGAACAATTTAAATTTGAAAAAATAGTAAAAGAATACACCTTCGCTATTGAAGTACCCTGGTTACCAGAGCTTCTAATCTCTCTCTCGAAAAGCGAGGAGCGAAGCGACGAGAGTCGAGGAGCAAAGTGACGAGAGAGAGAGAGAAGCTCTGGCCGCAGGACCTATCAATCTCACTTCCATGTTAAATCTAGATTCAGGATTCATGCAATACGATTCGCTAGATCGCCTCACGTGATGAAAACCGGTTTAGCCTTTGCCGCAAAACAAAAACATGGAAGACGACTGCTGCTCTTAGAATGTAACTCCTCAAGCCAAATATCCAATTTAACTGAGAGAGGATACCCTTGTGAACAATTGTCATACGTTTGAAGCTCCACTGTGTCAGAGCCCATAAACTGAATAGTTTACTAAAGCGCTAGAAACAGCACAATCTTTTCGTCATTACGCAAAGAATGCTATGCACCATGTTCTGAAAACTAAACGAAATCTCGGAAAATGTAACTCCTGAAACCAAAATATCCTGCTGAACTGAGAGAGGATAGCCTGGTGAAAAATTATCATAAGTTTGAAGCTATGAAAGTTATTATCCACTGTGTGAGAGCCGATAGACCGAACAGTGTACTAATGCACTAGAAACAGTCACGGCTTTTTGCATAAATACACTTTGACTGCTCTTGCACAAGTCGGTATCAGTTAGTTTTCGGATTTTTCGAAATGAAATCCTTTACTAAATATCCTGATTTTCGCACACAACAGAATAAATATCCAGCACATGCAAAAGAAAAAAACATTGTGGCATTTGGACAAATAGTTTAGGAGAAACTAACGCGATAAAAAGACTAACATTCCCGACATGGCAAAGTTGTTCAGTTAAACTCTGTAAAATAATATTGTACCTTAACAGAATATAAAATCTATTTTTGTTAATGTTACTGTGTTCGGTTGTTTAAATACATATAAACCATCAGAAAGACCTAAGTTCACTGTAAGATCAATATAAAGACAATAGAGCAAGTTAATTGCCTTTGCTAAAATTGTAAACACATGGACATTCTATATATGGTTTTAGTAAATTTTTGGGTCAAAATTGTATTAAAACTGAAATTCTAATGAGGATAACTTTGCTACAGGTTGCTCAAACATTATGAATTTCATGTTACAATATCAGTGGCATGTATATTTCATGCATGCAGAAACTGAAGATCATAGCTGAAAGATTTCTGTGAAACTTAGGCGACATTCTGATTGGCATGACTGATTTCTTTAGTCGAACTTTGTGAATCGTGCTGTAAAATCTACAGATCGAAAGGATCACCAAGCTCTGAAAACTGAACGAAATCTGTTAGAATGTAACTCCTGAAGCCAAAATATCCCGTTTAACTGAGAGAGGATACCCTTGTGAACAATTCTCATACGTTTGAAGCTATAAAAGTGCTTATCCACTGCGTGAGAGCCGATAAACACAATAGTATAGCTTCGCACCAGATGATATAGTCCTGGAACTTGTCAACATTGCAGTTTTGACAGGATGAGTGACATTTCCGTATAAACCGGTTTATACAAGTTTACTTAATTAGATTTAACATGGAAGTGAGATTGATAGGTCCTGCGGCCAGAGCTTCTCTCTCTCTCTCTCTCGTCGCTTCGCTCCTCGCTTTCCGAGCTCCTCGACTCTCGTCGCTTCGCTCCTCGCTTTCCGAGAGAGAGATTAGAAGCTCCTCGACTCTCGTCACTTCGCTCCTCGCTTTCCGAGAGAGAGATTAGAAGCTCTGGTAACCAGGGTACTATTGAAGGGGCAGGACTCTAAAATGATTTCCAATTTCCATTTCCAATGGTTTGAAACGGAAACTAATTGCTGGCTTGCAACCAATCCCCAGAGATTCAAATAACAAAGCCGTGGTGACCATGTTGGTGGAACTAACAAGAGAAGCTAACGAGGAATCTTTTGTTAACGCCACCAACATGGCGGCGAAGACGTCACGTGCAAACCAGCAATATGACATCTTCATTATGATGTCATTTTTACTCCAAGTACCGAGAATCCTTTTTAAATTTTCTTTCTCATTCCGATTTTTACACTCCTTTGAGAATTCCAAGACAATGGTCCAAATTAGAAGAACAAAAGGATTCGCGCAAAGAGTTCGGGTAGTTTTAGTATGTGACGTCATAATGCAAATGTTATTAAGTTGTGTAAATTTGTGTAGTTCTTAATCAGAGGTACATGTACAGCCTGGGAATGAGGTTGGGTAAGCTTTCGTTGCTGTTCATAATATATTTGCCTACATTAGTGCGGCTTTGTGACGAGGTACAGTGTAAACCGACTTTAATTGATCTACATGAAGATATCTTAAGAATGTGAAATGAAATAAAATAAGTAATTCAGGGTTAATAATCCCTATAAACTTGTGTTGTAAGTAATAGAAACAGCATGCTTAGCCGTGCTTTATCATATATACATACTCGAACCGGAGGCGAGAGTTTGTAAATCCGATAAAGCACAGACGCGAATTGTGTATCTGACTTATCAAACGTCGTGTTTTTCAGTATTTTGGCGATACGAAGCAAACGTTTATGCAAATCAGGACGAAATCTGTATCAGATTTACAGGTCACATCGCTCAGTGATTTCGTTTGTTTTTCCTTCATGAATTATTAATTAGTGTGATAAATGATAACAGCTAGTTCAAGAAAGGTTGATGGGTATATACTTCATGGTAGTGTTTCGTTCCATATAGTCTCACTGCATAATACTGTAAAACAGTAGAGAAAATGATTATGCAGGAGACTAATGGCACGAAATACTACCATGAAGTATATACCGGTTGATGGGTGAAACACTTGCCATCATGATAAAGTATTAAGAGCGGTTTTCACTGAAGTGTCGAAAACAAATAAGTGATTGCTTTGGTTTTGCATTTGTTAGCTTTTCTATTGGCTGGGAAAATGCTTTGGTCGAAGTCAACCAATCAAATTTCAAACTAAAGCCAACCACGTTTCGATGGTAAGTAGTAGTATAACCGGAGTCAAACAAATACCACCAACCCAGGGGTGCCCCGCCGAGGGCGCCGAGCCCCCGCTACCGAATGTATATCCGCCGACCCCAAGTGCGCGCCGGGGGTGGGCCCCGCCGTTCGCCTGGGGAAGACCCTGACGCCCATCTGCCCCAACCGGAGTCACACAAATACCACCCCCCAGGGGAGTACCCGCCGGACCCAACGAGCCGCCCCCCCTCGAAAATGGCCCCATACGAGCCGACACCAAGTGTATATCAGCGAGGAGCGAGGCGACTGCGAGTAGGCCAACGGGCGTCCGTCTACACAAAGAATTGGCAATCAACGGGCGTCCGTCTACACGGCGGCGCAACAAAAGCCGCGCCGGGGGTGGGCCCCGCCATTCGCCTGGGAAAGACCCTGACCGCCATCGCGCGGGGAGACATCGGCCGATACGAAAAAAGCAAAACTGGCGCTTGCCAGAACCGCTCTGGGACTATCTTCACTTTCACCTCTTCCATCTCTTCTCCTTTAGTCCCAGAGGTTTTTTTACTTTTGTTGTTTTCCGGGCCCGGCGTTTTCTACTGTTTATTTTTGGATCCTACCCTAACTGGTTGAGGTGCAACGGGCACTCCCGAAGAGCTCTACCCAAGCACCCGACCCAGGATTCGTATTACGTCTACTCACTACTGATACTTCTGCCACATCAGCAGACGCGCTTACGGTTGATATGAAACGGGGAGCTTTTTATATCATACCAACCGGCCTGACTCAGTAGATAGCGGTTCGAACCCAGACTTGTGAACGGCTCCCCTTTAGAACACAAGACTGACTCACTAACCACTGCCCCACTAAGGCAGACGAAAGATTTGGCAGCGAAATTTATATTTATGTCTGGCCCGAGCTGATGCAATGTGGCTCCGCCACTGTGTCACGCGTCTGGCGTTACAATAGCGTATTTGCATACGAAGTAGACGGCTATTTATACGAAGCGCTTTGCGAAGTGAAAATACCTACCTCGCTCACTTCTCTCGTAGGAAATATCGATTTTTAACCCACGAGACTGCCTCGCTTTGCTCGCATCTCCTTTCGGATCTCGGAGCGAAGTTTTTCGACGTTTTTTAACCTCCCTTCTCGTTTAAGCGCCCTTTTCCCTTTCTCGCCAATAATGCTTGCGAACTCGGCTTCCGAAATGTTGCCGTCGGTTAGGGCTTTCGAAACTTTGGCCTCCACGGAATTAGCCTTAGCCCGGGCCAACATAACAGTCTTTTCGTGCTTCGAAACACGGTCCCCAAGTTTATTACTGGCAACAGCCATCGAAGCCGAAACGATGGCACAAGAAACCCAACGGCTCCTAGAGAGATGCCGACCGGAAGTCCAACGCCTGTAAATGATGTGCCCAGAGCGGAAGCGGATAAAACGCCACTCAGGCTACCTGTGGCCACAGCAACCCCATGAACAATACCACGGACTCGGACGTTCTTTTTGCGAACGACCTTGTAGTGCTTCGCCTGCTGTTCGAGCTCGGCGAGCGTATCACAGACTTTCTGCAGTCGAAAGCTCTCAGCCATCTCTGGCCCCGCGCTAGCAAGTGAGGGATAAATCGAATCGCTTGCCATTGCTTGGTCTATGCCCAAGCAAGGTCAAGCTTCAATACACCCACCGGCCCACCGAGTCACTGGCTTCGTTCGATTTTTACTCCACCGGGTTGTTTCCTAGTTTCAACACAAAACGTAGAGGCCGACCGCGGATGTCTACGATGTTGCCTTTCTCATCACAAACTATCAGGTGAAGGCTGTGCAGCATTGCCCCCTCTAGGGCTCGGACGGCTAGGGGGTTTGGTGGAGAATATGTCGCTTTCGCGAACCTTTCACCTCGAATCTCTAAGCTAGCCAGGACTTTCGATGGCTTTCCCTCGAGAAGCGAGAAGCCGGAATCAACGATATCACAGTGGACATACACGGTGTGGATATCTTTGAGTTCCAGTTCATGGTTACCCACTTTGAGCAATACACCCCTCCCCTCTTCATTGTCTTTAACACACAGCATTGTGCAGAGATTTTTACTGAACCGGACCGGTTTCTTGACCTCTATAGTCCAAGGTTTGAAGTACGGTTGAATGCTTGCCATATCATGGTGCCCTGCAGCGATACTGTGTGCGTTTCTCACCTCGGGTTCGTTATTTCCCCCCTCTGTAAACCACCAGAAAGTCGCAGTTTCGGTCAGATTCCACCAACTGTTCTCAAGAGTGGCCTCGACTAGCGAACCGTTCTGGACAAGAAGAGGTCGATCGAAGTATACCGTATGGTCGGATGAGGTACATCGGAGGTTGAGCACAACCATATCGGCATATTAAACATCCCAGCCCCGGCTTCAATATGGCAACCATGCCACTCGTTCTGAAATCACACGCCATATCGCCAAGGGTTCGAGGAGAGGGCACAGTGAAGCGGTTAAATGCCGATCTGTGGTCAAAGTTTAAGAAGCACTACCCTCATGCTGACCTTACACGGTTCTATGTATCCACGGATATCGACGGCCCAGGAAAATACTCAACGAGTGTACATGTTGTGTTTCGAGACGGGGATGATGGTTATTCGGTATACGGCGATGGCGTCGGCTACGAGCTGCCGGTTGAGGCTAATATAAGAGTGCTACAAGGGATGCGCGGAGGTTTCCCCCCGACCATGATATGGGCCCCAAGGGTGAAATACCCCGTTCCAGCAATCCCCTTTGGAAGCCCAGCGCAAGACACCAATCTCAAGTCTTTGCGGATATACGTCACACCCGTGGAATCATTCGAAGCAGGCGTCCGGGACATCTTTAAGGAGACCGTCGTAACGCACAAAACGGCGAAGGAGGCCTGGAAATGGTTGTCGGGCCCATCATACGGCTATTGGCCTCAACAACTCAACCTCGCGGTATGGTGTGCGACTGCGGGCTGTGGGGTGTCGCTAACCGACCCTTCATTCGAGACATACCCACCGGTGATTCAGGGTTTCCTTCGATTTCACGTCTATTTTACGATACGACTGATTCTGCGTGAACTTGGAGGCGCAACAGCAGTACCCCTCCCTGGCGACTCTGCCTTCACGCAACTCGATAACTACTACAGCAAAGCGGCTTTGGAGACTTTGTGCATCGAGTTCGGTTTGCCTCGCACACCAGACTTTCGGTGGAAGGGGGGCCGGAATCACGGGTTAGGGGATATATTCGTCAGCTACCCAGGGGAGGGGCCTAGAAACGAGCACGTGATCAGGGGGTACGACATCGAAGCAAACACCTGGACCAGCCACGTGAGTAACTTATTCGCAGACCAGGGCGGGGTTAGGACGGATGGCAATCTGTTGGCCTTCATTCGGAAAGACGCATCCGAAGGAAGGCAATTCGATTGGTTCGCACCACCAATTGGGAAGGGTCTTACGAGGCCGGGGTTGGGCAGACTAAATCGTGCAGTCGAGGCCTTCGTATATACCGTTCTGGGCGCCCACGCCAACATGCGCTCATCTATCGCAGGTAACAGCGGGGGTGCTCTGAACACGCAACTCGAGTTTCGCAAAATGCTTGAGGTGGTCATCTTAGAAAATGACCCCGCAAATAGCGTCTCCAACTACCAGTTAGCCATACAAGAGGCCAAAGTACAGCTGAACTTAGCCGTGGCCCCAGCCGAACCAGAAGGTGGAGGCGGCTTCTTTTGGGTGGCGGTAGGTTTGGATCTGCTCCTGCCCGCAAGGCACATCCATCGCCATCGTGGAGAGGTAGAGCGCATTCCCATCGTAACCGAGGATACGTAGCCGAGACTACGGCGCGGTATTGGTGCGAGCGTATCTTCGTCATTCCGACTTCGTGGTAGCGGGTGAATACGATGCTCGGCCCTCCGGTAACGCTGGCCTTGAGCATGGCGTAGGCCTCTTCCCTGGGGGCGTAGAGAACTGGTCGGTCGGGAGCGCGGAGCGTCCCGCGTAGAAGATATTGCAGCGAGACCCCCGGTAGCGAGACCGCGTCCTTGAAGATGTCGACCCCGCGCTCTGTGTAGAAGCCTCGCATCCGCACGAGGGCCTCCACGAAAGGTGCTACATCGAGATTGTTGTAGTGGCGAAGCCAGTCGGCGAAGGTCTTCATTTTCTTCTCGCGGAAGAGACGCTTACAAGCTCTCCACTCGGACAGCTTGAGTGGGTAGGCCCCCTTGAGCTTGGAATGCCACTCTGGGTAGTCGGGAAGGCCGGGATGGTCGAGCTTGTCTGAGGAGTCGAACCATTCGTAGGAGAACCAGGACTTCTCCTGTGGGCAACCGTAGGCTTTGATCCATTTGTCGTAGTTGGTGCCGGGGCCTAGGTAGTTCATGACGTCGAGGAACTTGTAGTCGGGTGTGATCAGATACATCGTCTGATTTGCCTTCTTTCCAACGATGACCTTCTCGCAAGTGTCTGTCAGCTGCTCGACAAAGTGCTGCTTGATCAGATTGAGATCGTATTTTCCGCTGTTGAACCCCAGGACTGGAACTTGGTTGCACCACTCTTCCAGGAGCCTCTGCTGCTTCTTCGGAAGGAGGTATGCGTCCTTGGGCATGAACTGTGCTCTGGCAGCCAGCCGAAGTTTGGCGGTTCTGCGCTTGAGAGCCGTCATGAATTCTGCGATCAAAACCTTGGGGTCTCGATTGACAAGGTGCGTAGGCTTTCTATCCATCGTATCGCCTAGAGACACCGAGATGGGGTCCAGGGAGAGGTCGGCGGTGGGCTTTCGCGCTTTGGTTTTGTCTCCGTACGCCCCAAAGTCGTGACGATTGCGTGGGGATATGTTTTCGTTGTTGTCTTCGGGAGGAGGTCCTTTATCCAAGCCCATGCCTCTTCATGCTCCCACCGAACTACGAGCTGATAGCCCTCTGCACGAATCTTGGCCTTTTGCTCGAGGGTCTTCTGATAGGCTATAGCGTACGTGACGTCTACGCCCATGCCCGCAGCTATGGTGGTGGATGTGCGTTTCCCGCTGTCTGCTCTCATACTCGAGCCAGCAGGTTGCCTTTTTCCCGGCGGCGGCTTCGGGATAGAAGGCCTTTTCGTAGGCTGACTTTGGGGCTTCGACTCGCTCGCCGGGGCATACTACTTTGGTTTCTCCTCGGGTACATCGGTCGGCGTGGCGCTGCAGATTGGAAGCTTTGGTGAAGCGCGTGTTGCAATGACCGCACACATATGCGTGAGGTAACTTTTCGATAGATTTGATGTAGAAGGCGTACTGGTCGAAGAGGCCGATTGACATCTTGTCCTCGTGGCGAGCCGGCTCGTACACCCGTATTCCCACCTTGAAGCATGCCTCTACACGTGGGAGCTCGTCGAGGGAGGTTTTGGGGACGTCTGGGGGCGGGGTTTTGCGTCCATAGAACACCGCAGCGAGTTCCCTTGCCTGGGTTGTGCACCGGTCTGTGCGTGCCCCCTTGTGAACGGCGAGGCACCGGAAGAGACATAGATTGTCGTTGTAGGTGTCGAGAGCATACATTCCCTGCTTGTGGCGTAACCAATCCGGCAGGGGGCCTGCGCCTATCAAAGGCTCGTGACCGAGGACGGCTTTGACGTCTACGGATATGAAGCGTACGAAGGTCCATTTCGTGTCTGGGCGTACGATACCGTCTACGTTCAACCTCAAGTCCTCTCGAAATGTCAGCCATTTTCACGCTGTTTCTGGAGGTGGCACCCCCTCTATCCAATCCTCCGGTTCTTCTAGCGCGCGGATCCAGGGACTCCCGGTGGGATTCTTATGGAAGAGAATTACTGTCCCATCTTCCACGTTTTTGATACGATATGTGAAAGAGTGGCGTAGGTAGCAAGAGGTCTGGATCTTTTCCTCTAGCTTTTCCATGATGCGATCTGTGAGATTTCCTCCAACCTTTTTGAAGAAGAGCTATTTGATGAACCGGCGACCTTTCTTTTCCCCTTCCCGTTCCCCGTCGATCTCGTCGAGGATGTAGGTCCCCTCTTCGTTGATTTGCTTCACTAACCTCCCGAAGCGCAATCGGGCACTCTTCTGAGCACGGGTGGCGAACCTCCGTATGGCGGCTATCCGTTCTTTGGGGTCTTTCTCGACCCGTTTGGCGTAGGCGGCGGCTCGGAGTGCGGCATGGACCTCCTCGTCCAGTTGCTGGAGTTCTCTACGACGCCGTCCTTGGTTGTGGGGGTTCTCGACGTCCCGAAGGGCCGGGAACCGCCCTGTTTGTGCTCCCCGTTCGACTTCGGATCCATTCAGGGTCCCGGACCTTGTCTATTGCCTGGATGAGGTCGGATTTGTTGAGCCTCGATGTCCCTTGAAGCCCGATTTGCTTTGCTTGTACGCGTAGGTCTTGGAAGGTGGGCATCTTACCCCTTTGACTATACCCCACCTCTCTCTAAATGGCGTGATTTGTTTGCCTCACGCTTCTAACTAATACCCCTTTTTCTCTAATTGATAGTTTGGACCGTCGTCGTCAATTCATGCAACACACTCACAAAGTGCTTCTTATTCTTTGCACACAAAGCCCGTGGCTCGTAAGACAACCTCGGCCGCACTTCGAACAGGGGGCTGGTGTGCTGCCTCCTACCCGTATTTGGAAGTTGTGCTGTCCGCAGTACTCCACCTTCGCGCTCCTCGTGCAGTGTGTAGTCTTTCCAAGCATCAACCATTTGCAAGTCCCTCTCTCCATTGCGACTAATACGCTACGTATAGGATCCTCTAATAGAGCGCCCGGTTCCGGCCTGTTACGGAAACCCTCCCCCCCGGCGTAGATACACAATTGCCCCAGCCATGTTTCTACCCGGACGCTCCCCGCGCGATGGCGATCAGGGTCTTTCCGAGGCGAACGGCGGGGCCCACCCCCGGCGCGGCTTTTGTTGCGCCGCCGTGTAGACGGTCGCCCGTTGGCCTACTCGCAGTCGCCTCGCTCCTCGCTAATATACACTTGGTGTCGGCTCGTATGGGGCCATTTTCGAGGGGGTGGGTTGCTCATTGGGCCCGGCGGGTACTCCCCTGGGGGGTGGTATTTGTTTGACTCCGGTTGGGGCAAAAAAATGTCTATGCGGCCGCGCCGGGTGTAGTACCCCAGGGACCCGACGAGCAGGGCGTCTCTCCTAGAGAGCACCGCGGCGCGATGGGAGTCAGGGTCTTTCCCAGGCGAACGGCGGGGCCCACCCCCGGCGCGCACTTGGGGTCGGCGGATATACATTCGGTAGCGGCTCATATGGGTCCTTTTTCGAGGGGGGTGGTGGGCTCGGCGCCCCCGGCGGGGCACCCCTGGGTTGGTGGTATTTGTTTGACTCCGGTTATACTATTTAAGTTGTCAATGATTGTATTTACTTTTCCTCCTGATTGGTTGCCTTTTCCAAGTAAAACCCCAATCATGTCTTTACTTTAGCTCGTGATTGGTTCGTGGTTTACTTGCTCCTGTGATTGGCTCTGTCGTTATTTTGGGTTTGATTTTACTGCATGCAATAGACCCTTTCAGCTTGCCTGTTTGTTGCCCCGGGGGGGGGGGGGGGGACTCCCATATAAAAGGGGTAGGGATGGTCGTCGAACATTTTCGATTTGACCCCTAAGAGGTACTAAAATGGGCGTGGCTCAAGCTTATTTTAACCCCTAAAAGATAATAGAAATGTAAATTGATAACAGCTTTTTTGTTCAATTGACACCCGACCCCTAAAAGGTACCGCTTTACATAGAAATGTATGTGTTTGATGGTGGATACCCTATAAGTGGTACCAAACTCCTGATTTTGACCCCTAAAAGGTACGACGAGCATCCATGTACCCCTCACATAAGGGAGTCCCCCCCCCCCCCCCTGGGTTTGTTGCCCAATTTCAGACCACGTGATAGTTCTCCAGAGGATTCAGCGCTTTGTTTTCCAATTATAGAAATTGGTACATTTCCTCTTGGGATACAAAAACAAAACAAAAACGCACTACTCAAGGGAAAATTCACGTGGTTTGAAATGGGGCAACAAACAGGCGAACTGAAAGGGTCTATTGAAAACCTCCCTGGCTTTCTTTGAAGCGCAATACATCAATTACGGTAAAATGTGGATGGTAAATTGACCTGTTTTCGTGCTATTCCCGACATTTGAACGTTTAATAGCATCACCGATTTAATTTTTGGGCTACAATATTATAAATTTTGGTGAAGATTAGGACCGATCGACCGACCTCTCTTCTAGGACCCTGCTGTGGGTTCTGTATCTGGTCTATGTTCCCTGTAGCTCTTGAAAGCCCATGATTGTGGTCCATAGCTGTGAGATAGCGGATTTCGTATGAGTGAGAACCGTATGGCAATGACCTACAGCACGGTTGCATGACCACGACATGCTGTGATGTTAGGGAAAGCACGGGTGACCGAGTGGTCGAGGTTCGATTCCCGGACCCGGCGCCATATGCGAGTATCGTATGGTTTTTCTCCGGTTTTCCTCCCTCGTCAAAAGCCAACGTAAATTCCAATTCGTCGGAATGCTTGAACTACTCAGTCCCTGTATCTACGACGCAAAATAAACCGTTCGGCATACTTTTTGTTAGTTGCAATGGCATCCCTATTGTTTTGTCGTTCTGATCAATCAAACGGCAGAGTTACGGCACGGCACGATTACCGTACGGCATGCCATGGCATTGAAATATAAAAGTTCCCTTTTGTTGTGTAGTTCTGATCCAATCAAATAGGACATTTTCAATATGGCGTCATTTTACTACAACTACCAGAATCCTTTTCAAATTCTTTTAATCATTCAGATTTTTGAACTCCTTTGGGAATTCCAAGACAATACACGACTTTCATAATGGCCGCCTCCTAATTTGCATAATGTGGAAGATAAATCTGTAGAGGGAAACCAATGCTACCACATGAAAGATCACATTAAAACTAGTAATAGTTTTGAGTTTTAGAGCAATGTGGAGAATTGCTGTTGAGCTACGAGCATTTGTAATGCAGAAAAACATGAAAGCGAGGCTAGAAAGGGGTCCGTTGTTTTTCTCATACAAATCTCTCTAATTTCAACTGGCTGTAACTTCATTGCTTTTTAAGCTACAGCATTCAACTTTCGCAAGTTCACTAATGTCCACATGCTCTTTGACATGGCAATGTTCATATTTTCTATAAATGTGGATAAACAACCGAAACGGAAAATCACATATGCAAATTAGGAGGCGGCCATTATGAAAGTCGTGTATGGCCCAAATTAGAGAAACAAAAGGATTCGCGCAAAGAGTTCTGGTAGTTGTAGTATGTGACGTCATCATGCAAATGTTCTATTACAGAGCCTGAGTTACAGTACGGCAAAGTTAGCAGATGAGGGGTAAGATTAGTAAAGCGAACGCTGGTTGGTCAGTTGAAACTCAATCGGTGATGGGGTATAAACGAGCAACATCGTACCCAGGGTCTTCTCGGGCAGATCCAAGATGGCGAGCCGCCATCTTAGATCTGACGGAGAAGACCCTGGGGACGAGGTTGTATAAACGAATCCTTTATTAAAGGGACTATGTCATGGTAGTGCGCATGTCTGGAGTCGATGTTCGATTTGTGGCGGTTTTAGAATGACTACAAACAGTTCAATAACTCATGAATAATTAGTGACCATGTTGTCCAATCAGATGAACTAAACCACTCGCGTGCATACTCCTTTATACCCGATAAAACGAAAGGGTCCTTATACAACTTTTCACTGTACAAGTGTGGCCCTATATAAAACTTCATGGTTGAGTCCTTTTTCCTTTGTAGAGTAAAAATAGTATAAAGACCCTGCTAGTCAATCCTTACAAAACCAAGGGCTTAACCTTGAATCTTTATAAAGACCCTCACTCCTACAGTCAAAATCCTTAAAAAGACCCTTACGGGAAATCTCATTTGCAAGTCCCTCTCTCCATTGCGACTAATACGGTACGTATAGGATCCTCTAATAGAGCGCCCGGTTCCGGCCTGTTACGGAAACCCTCCCCCCCGGCGTAGATACACAATTGCCCCAGCCATGTTTCTACCCGGACGCTCCCCGCGCGATGGCGATCAGGGTCTTTCCCAGGCGAACGGCGGGGCCCACCCCCGGCGCGGCTTTTGTTGCGCCGCCGTGTAGACGGTCGCCCGTTGGCCTACTCGCAGTCGCCTCGCTCCTCGCTGATATACACTTGGTGTCGGCTCGTATGGGGCCATTTTCGAGGGGGTGGGTTGCTCGTTGGGCCCGGCGGGTACTCCCCTGGGGGGTGGTATTTGTTTGACTCCGGTTGGGGCAAAAAAATGTATATGCGGCCGCGCCGGGTGTAGTGCCCCAGGGACCCGACGAGCATGGCGTCTCTCCTAGAGAGCACCGCGGCGCGATGGGGGTCAGGGTCTTTCCCAGGCGAACGGCGGGGCCCACCCCCGGCGCGGCTTTTGTTGCGCCGCCGTGTAGACGGACGCCCGTTGGCCTAAAACCCGGTAAAACACTGCTGCTCGTTTATTAAGCAGTACATAATAGATTCCTTCATTTTAAGACGCCGTTTTAATCTACCGTACGGAAAAGCATTTGACCGGCACAATCCCTTGCGAACATAACACAGCGAAACTGACACGTAGAACCCTCTATTCTCTCCAGTAACGTGCATTGGCAACATCCTTACACTGGCTTGTTCTCAAGATTTATAACAGACTACCGCGATTTTATAAAGGATTTAAAGTTTTTAACACGCAAAGGATTGTGTGTAAATCTACAAGTCGCCATCTTTTTCGTTACTGTGCATTGCCATGCTGTCCGTGTTACTTACTTACACGTGTCTGAGTCTTCAATATTGAAAGGCACGCCCCTTACTCGATTCCGACCAAACTCACCACAGCTGAAAGTTTTCTTCAAGTGTTTCCTGAAGCGTCCGTTTTGTATGCTGTAAACGAAAGGGTTTGCACACGAGTTAACACACACGAATACCACTGCCGTGTTGTAAAACACGGAACCATACTGGAAGCCTTTATCGTAGTAAGCCAACAGATATGACGTCGCATCCGGTAGCCAGCAAATACTATAAATGATAGTTACTATGACAACCATCATTGTCACGCGTTTCTTGGCTCGTAGGGCAGCAATTTGCGTCGATTCCGCGCCGGAATAGCTCTTGCTCTCGTGTCTTAAAGTCCTGATTGTTTTAGCGTGTAAGTAAGCCATGATCGATGATGGGATCGCAAAGTCTAGTAAAAACGTCAAAATTGTATACCCTTTAGGGTAATTCTCGCTCTGCCAGTCCTCACAGCATAGATCTGTGCTCTTGCTATATCTCATAAAAATGACCGGCGGGAGCTCTACACTTAGAGCGTAAACCCAGCAAGCGATGATGATCCTGTAGTATCCTATGTGACGTAACATCCTGTATTACGTTAGCATTCCTTTGAATCAATTGATAACGTGTCACATATATATAGCACAGTAGATTGTATGAAGGACACTCCCTGTTTACCCGTAGGCATTAAAACCTGACAATTCTACAGATCCCAGTAAGTTTGTTGCTTGTAATCTGTCGCCTCTGGAGACGAGAGTGTACCACTGCGTAATAGCGCTCAAACGCTATCGAAACCAGCGTGAAAGCAGAGAACCCCTCCGGTCAGAAATTTACACACGAAATCGCCCGTGTTTCCTTCTGGGTGCGCAAAAGAACGACGAAAAATGTACTGCGGTGCCAGGAAGAGAGCAGCAAATATGTCTGCAATCGCCAAGTTGACAAGAAGGAAGTTCACTGGTGTCCTCATGGAGCGATCGATGACGAGTTATAATATAACAAACAAGGTAGTTCCCAACGAGGTCCACCGAGACTAAGACTGAGAACACGACAGTCAACGCAGTACTTGCAGCAGCAGAAAGCATAGTCGATGATAGCGATGGTTAGTTCCTGTGTATATAGAATATATAGTTTGGCCGGATCCAACTCCGCCATGAAGTAGCTCTAGTAATACGTCTAGGTCCATACAGTATCAAAGCCTTATAGATAATGAAATAGTTACTCAATCACTGCAGTTGTTATTCAGCTCAAAGTCTACAAAGAGAGTCCATCCGTATGAGATAACGACTAATACACTAGGTGGATGGGCCTTTTGTCGGGGTTTTAAAGCGGTGTCGTTTCTGAAGTATCCCTCATCAGTCCAGTAATTTTTAACGACCCATATAAAGACTTTCAGCCTAATACTGTATAGCAATCTGTATTTAACGTCAGCACAAACGACTATTAAAGCGACAATTTTCAGGTAGATAAAATAAGGTGTCTTTCTATTGCAGGAGCTGGAAGGTTCTCTACACGGAATCAGTACTCAGAACTGGACTACGAGGCATGAAAAGCTTGCCACTTTCATTGTTTCACAGCGCAGAATTTCCTTTTCGCTAAGACTATCGAGACTGAAGTGTCAGTTGGGCAGCTGCTAGCACTAGCTCGGACAGCCGGATTGTTGCGATCGATTCCGCCTACGTGTACGGTTATCTTTTCTTATATCCTTCAGTTGGCTTTCCATTTGCCTATGACTGAACTGACAGCTTTCAGAGCTTTGCGCTTAATGAGAAAGATTTTGAAGATTCTCAAACAATAAACTCTTCCGCTCTCTGAGGTCGGTTTGTGATATTATATAGTTACGAATTCTACTGTGATTGATAGCAAACTTCGGTTTCGATGTCCGCTTTTGTTTCTGTGAACAAGAAGTCAATTTAATTAACGCATCCCAATCGTAATTCAGGTTACCCAAAAATATGTTTTAGATATCCTAATATTGTTTTCGGCAGTACTTTTTTGAACACGAAGGCCGGAGAACTATTTTCTCAAATGGTATATATAATATCAAAAATTCAATTGCCTATCGGAGTGAGGCCCTATAACATTAACCTTTATACACAAGTGTCAGGACGAATCCAACAGCACCGAAAACACCATTTCTTACAGCTATAGTTATTTTGCAGGTTGAAGGTGACGTTTTTAATACTACTTTACGATTCGCAAACTGCCATTAGGCGCAGTTCAGTATACTGTGAAAAGGTTTCGAATAAAGATCGGCTAAGCCCGGCATTGCAGTTTATTACATCCTTTGATATGAAACAATGAAAATCAGGATTTCCGAGTCTTAATAAACAAAATGTTTTATATTGGTTTTACTGCCAACGAAGCAATATATGTTTATATATATGGGGTATTTAGTAATACTTGGGTATTTCCCTAGATAGTGTCAGTATTACGACGAGAAATAACAGGGTAGATATAAGTGTTCACAGCAATAACACAACACACAAGAGTCGTGCAATTGCTGCTTCTGATATTCAGAATGTTAATCGTCAAATGTGAGACTAGCGCGCAGGCGGGGGAAGAGAAAAAAGCCCATATCTTTACATCTGACGGGTATTTGTGAGTATAAGACTCCTCCCGTCTTTCAGTTTAATTTAATTTCATGTTGTCCACCCATTTATAGCCTGATTTTCAGACGCTACGAGGTCGTCCGCTCACTTCCTCCCAACGTACGACTTCGTACCGTCTGAAAATCAGGCTAACCCATCATTATGGAGTCTTCTTTTTAAACTTTATAAGCTTCCAGGAGCAGTCTTTTGATACTCTGCCCTAAATACTGTTTCGTTACAACGAGTAAGACAAATAGAAACAATAGTAAGAGAGCTTACGAAACGACGACGGCGCCCTCGAGGACGGTACTCAATGCCGCATTACGAATGCGCGCGTGCTCGACCGAGCTAGACGGCAGAAGGGGAGTTAAGGGGAGACACTTTCACAGATTCGTTAAAGTAAAGTTACAACCTTAACACATTTTCATGACGGTTTCCATGGAAACATAGAATCTGACCTATGACCTTTAATTTAAAGTAAATTTAATAGAAACTACCGGAGTACCATAAACCGTTATAATTTAGTGGGTATTTTCATGCAAGTGTATCAAGGTTAGTGCACAATTTTATGCTCCAATTAGGGAAGTTGGTTATTTTAAAGGGAGGTTAATTAAGGTTAGTATGAAATATGATACCCCTCAAGTTTGTACTGAATTAGCAAACATTTCAACAATGTCTAATTGGACGGATAAACTACATACTAAGCTGCATTAGTTCCACCGCCTTTACTTCTAAGTTTTGTGCGCTTTACATTCCTCCCGAAGCCTTGTATTATACTTTCCTAAAATTGAGTTCAAAGGTCACATATTCAGTCGCCATGGCAACCATCTTTACAAAAATCATTGAAGGATGGGTTTACATGATATATATTATCGTGAAATCAAGGTTTTCGAGCAAAAACAAACTAAAATAGACCACCCCTATACGTATTAGGAGTGTGATAGTCCTGGACCACAGATGGCAACATTTCTTTATTTAGCGAAGAGGTCAAAACAATGCATATGGTACTCTGGCGGGACCCAGTTTTGATGGAATGGGGGTTGTATCCGGAACCCACCACCTATTTTGGTAAAATCTAGATTTTTGACCACAAATATTTTATTATAAAATGCTTATTGAAGAAGTAACTATATTTCTAGGTTCTACAGGCAGAGAAGAACGTGTCTCTGCATATATTAAAATCAGGTATCCCTATTTTACAACGCGAGAAAATCACCCTCGAAAAAAGGGGTAGGGGGTATTACCGCCACCCATCACCTCCCTTAACAAAATTGGGTCCCATTCGAAATCCATTGTTTTGATCTTTTCCCTTACAGTGTAAATGTAGCGAGAAATAATCAAGTTTGCAGATTTTTCAATTTATTACATCCAGTTGCCGTCCTCGAGGGCGCCATCGTCATTTCGTAAGCTCTCTTATAAACTAGAAAGGACGGTAACGTTATTTAACCCGGTTTACATGACAAGCATTTTGGGCAGGCATCCTTGCTTGGGTACGGCACTCCTAACTTGGATACGGCAGTCCTAACTTGGATACGACATTCCTAACTTGGGTACGACCCTCCTAACTTGGGCACGGCACTCCGAGCTTCGGCACGGCACTCCTAACTTGGGCACGGCACTCCGAGCTTCGGCACGGCACTTAACTTGGGCACGGCACTTAACTTGGGCACGGCATTCCTAGCTTGGGCACGGCACTCCAAACAAGCGGGCCTAGTTAATGTTAATGTAGTGGGGAGTGTGAGAGGAGTAAAAGCAGGCCCACACCAGCTGTAAGCTGTAATATTCAGCCTGCTATAACATAAAATATTTATTTTATTTAGACTAACCGTTACACTAGTTTAGTGCTATAAAGTACTCAGAATATGGTCACACCCACTCAGCCAATCAGCGCCAACCATTTTAGCTCCCTAAATCCCATAGTAACTACGGTTGTCATGTGGGAGGGCCTTGTAATTAGTATTCCCTAAGTAACCTCTTTTGCTCTCCTTTGTTTCAAAGGCGTTACTTAGGGTCTTAAAATAACCGAGTACAATGTGCTGCCTTTGTGATCGATGCCGGTGCTTGAAGAGCGTTAGACACATTTTTAACTCGTGGATGCGCGCAAGCGCAGAACGAGTTGTTAGGTTTAGTGGGTCGGGCTAATTTATTCATCGTTTTATGGTGTGTACTTTTGTTTTTTTTCTGTGTACATCGGGGACTCTCCGTACATCAGTAGTGGCTCCCTATCAAGCACCTAGTGGTGATGACGTAAAGGTGACGTCATCGGTCACGTGATTGTAAGTACATGCCCATGTCGCCCTCATTTCTAATGCCAGACAGTTCAAACTTGGACAGGCATGGTAGTGGGTTCCCGCAAATCACTTTGTGGCGATGATGTAAGGCATCTATTTTCTTCTGTAACTCATCGATACCCTAATAAACACCAGGATGGGAAGCGTCAAATAGAGAACCGACATCATCGCCTGTATGTTCAGCGCATCATGAAGTTGATAAATGTGCTCGACAGGTATTAACCCCACACGATTACCCATGAATACGATAGAAGCGGCAAATAAGCCCAGCGCCATATGCGACCGATGACTACAGGCGGCTTACAAGCAACGGTGCACCACCCAGCCGGTATTTCAGAAAATAAAGGACGCGCTACGCAGATGATGTGCTGACAAATCATGCATGATACAGGTTACTTGATAGAAAACTTAGGCACCACCCAGGCGACTTATTATGCACCACACAGGTGACTTGCTATTGATCATACAGGTGATTTGATAGGGAAAAAATACTTTATGCACCCGACAGACGAATGGATAGGAAGGTGTGCACCACACAGGCGACTTGCAAGAAAAGGTTTGTAAACACCCCTTAGGTGACTTGATAGAAAAATGTATTGCAGCGAAAGCAGTAATCCTGTACCGCTCAAGACCTGTATTCTGATTGCACCCATTATCCTGTAGCTCTATTGTTTTTGTACTGCTCGTTCTAAAGGTTAGGCTGTTTTGTATTGTTGGGTAAGCCAATGCTGTGTCTCGTTTCGAGCGGTACAGGATGGCCCAGCGAAAGGTGATTAGATAGAAAATTATGCACCACACAGGCGACTTGATAGAGAATTATGCTAGATAGAAAAATTATGCGCCCTACAGATGCGACTAGAAAGAAAGTTATACACCACACAGGCGACTAGAAAGACAAATTCATGTGCCACACAGGCGCCTAGATAGAAAATTATGCACCACACAGCGAGTTGATAGAGAATTATGCACCACACGGGCGACTTGATAGAGAATTATGCTAGATAGAAAAATGATGCCCTACAGAGGCGACTAGAAAGAAAGTTATACACCACACAGGCGACTTGAAAGACAAATTCATGTACCACACAGGCGCCTAGATAGAAAATTATGCACCACACAGCGAGTTGATAGAGAATTATGCACCACACGGGCGACTTGATAGAGAATTATGCACCACATAGGCGCCTAGATAGAAAATTATGCACCACACAGCGAGTTGATAGAGAATTATGCACCACACAGGCGCCTAGATAGAAAATTATGCACCACACAGCGAGTTGATAGAGAATTATGCACCACACGGGCGACTTGATAGAGAATTATGCACCACACGGGCGACTTGATAGAGAATTATGCACCACACAGGCGACTTGATAGAAAATTATGCACCACATGTACACAGGCGACTTGCTAGAAACATTTTATGCAGCACACAGACGACTTAATAGAAAAAAATTGGGTACCACACAGGTGATTGAAAATTATGCATACATAGGTGGACTCAATTACTAGAACGGGATTTACTGCCCACAATTGTTAAACTCGTCGATTCTCGCCGGTATCGCCACACCAGCAACAACTGGAGGAACGACAACTGCGTCGGCAACTGGAACAAGCCGTAGGGCGTCTAGAATTCGAGCTCGGTCGGGGCGATGGGTAACTTGGTCCACGTTAGCCATTACGAAGCTTAAAGGGGCAGCGATGAGCAATACTAGCCAAGCGATGAACTCCAAATCCGATGGCATGCAGTTCGACGAATTGAGAGATGAGAGATCACTGAATAAGAGGGCAGCGTATTTATACTATTCTGACACCGGAGTAATCCGTGTGCATACCCACGAGCGCATGCTGTCCCTAGCGATAATAGCTACCTAACTTAGGGCGCTTGCCGCGACATCTGCAAGCTGTGAGGCCCTGTTAGGGGAGGGGGGTCTGAATAATCCGTAATGCTGGGTAAATTTTGGAAATAATCCGTATCCTTCAGATTTTGTAAACGCAAATATCCGTAAGTTATCGATATGATAATAATCCTTAATCCTAAAATCCAACCCAAATAATCCGTAATCCTTTTATTTAGTTGCCAATAATCCGTATCCCTTCTCTGAAAACCCTAATAATCCATAATCCTAAAACCCTGACAGGGCCTAATCTGTCGCTCGCCAAATAAACAAATGCAAAGGATTTGTCCAACTGCGCATGAACCGCAAACTGGTCTATTGGCTTCATGTTAATTTTCTGAAGTTTTTGTTATTGAATAATTAAAGGCGCGGTGTCATGGTTTTGCGCATGTCTGGAATCAATGTTCGATTGGTAGCTGTTAATTGAATTCAAACAATTGAAAGGATATGCAATATTTTCCTCGAAGACTATATTTACGCACAGTTTGTTAATCATTTTTGCATATTTCCTTTGATTCCATCCATCCTACACGTGTGCTCGGGTCGTCAGTTTATATTGAAATGTTGTTCCTGCCCGAAACATAAAGGCGTGTTCCTCACCGTGACACAGCTCCTTTAATATGAAGTATATTGTAACAGACTGACCGAATTGCTGAAAGATAATTTATGCCGGTGCAGATCACAAACAAACTCAACATTTACTCGATATTTCTCAGGAACTTGACTGGTTCTACTAAGTACTCAGGTAAGAATGCTCTCACAATTACATGTATGGACTTATATTTTTATCACTTTTTTGTTTTGACTACTTTATTTCCGTTATTGTTAAAGTGAAATTTCTATTGGTAATTTCCGATGGGAGATAGGGTCTTCAGAGTGCTATATTGTTTGGAAAAAATATGTTGAGAATGATATGCTGACCAGCTAAAGTGGTTGGAAATGCATTTTTATTTTGTAATTTACGTACCGTTTATTATCATGGTGGAGTACCTGATCAGGCTGTCCCTTAATTTTTCCCCAGTTACTTCATCTAATTGATAGATGGCCCCAAAATCTAGAAACTAGTAGTTTTTTATTTTTTTATTTTTTATTTTTTATTTAAACATATATATTCTTTGTGTTTGCTCCAGGAGCAGGAGCTCATCTAGGGAGCTTACACAACATTTATTTACAAATTATAACTGGAAAAGAAAGGAGGAACTAAGCTACATACATACATGATCATTACAAGACTTAAATTGAAACAACACGAAAAGATTAATAGGCTAGAAAATGACAATACAGAAGGCGAGTTGCAAGGACAAATCAGAAAAAACGATTTGACTCCATTAGAAAGATTTGGACTTCCTTAAAAATACATTCGTTTTGTGTTAGTGATAGGCTGGAGTCTCCAAACAGTAAAGTTCTTAACCTAAATTTGTCCGTGCAAGTTTGCCAATTACTAATAGTAAGTGCAACAGAGGTAAGGAGTTTGGATCGTTGGGCAGCATACATGGGACAATAAAAGAAAAAATGCATTGATGTTTCATTGGGAAATCCACAAAGACAACATGGAGAGGAGATGCAGTTTCTTATAAATAAGTCAAAATTCAATTGCGAGTTTTTCATTCTTAGACGGGTATGCATAATTGAGGCAAATCTAGAAACAGAAAAGTTATACAATGTATTATACTGCAAACATTCAAATGTAGATTTCACAGCAAATTTAAAAGAGGCTAAGGTTGATATGTTACGTATTTTTAAATCTAAGCTGTTCCAAAGCTTAATGGCAGAAGGGAAGAAAGAACGTTTATGTCTCTCAGTTGTAGTACTAAACTAGTAGTTTAGTACTACATGAAAACATAAACAGGGTTATATATTATTTTAAAAGTCTAATGGCGCCTTAACTTCATCTCCAATACCATATTCATGCAGTTTTCTATTGTGAATTTATGGTATAGCTATATAACTGAATTTGTGACCTCTCACAGGAAAACGTACACTAACGAAGTGATCCGTTAAACGGGCCAGACCATTCGTTATCCGTTAAGTATCTGTTGAAGTATCCGTTTGAGAAATCATTAGAAGCGATAGAAAAAGCATTAGAAATTTTCTCCCTGCCGTTTAAACCGTTAGAGAAATCTTTAGAAGCGTTAGACTGACAAGCGTTAGAAACTTTGCGGTCCATGCCGTTTACATCGTTAGAGCCGCAAATCGTTAGAACAAGCGTTAGAAATTGTGTCCATGCTGTTTGACACGGTATATTCCTCCGCTAGTCGACGGATCAATTGATGGATCTAAGTTTGAAACTACAGAAGCTAAAGATGAATTAAAAACACCATACCAGCGCTGGGACGGTGTTTCGTAATGCAATCCTGTCTTTTAGTGACAGAAAGCACAAATGATTTGGTTAATCATAGAGTCAAGATCATCCGTTAGAACGTTTTGGCAAACCGTTAGATAGCCAAGATCATCCCTAATAGAACGTTTTGATAAACCGTTAGATATTCAAGATCATCCGTTGGACGTTTTGGTAAATTAAACCGTTACAAACATTAGCTTGCCCGTTAGAGCCATTAACTAAACCGTTATATAGAAACATTAACTAAACCGTTAGAAACGTTAGCTTGCCCGTTAGAGCCGAACTATTTAAACCGTTTGAACGCTTTGTAAAACTGTTTGTTATCCCGGCCGTTCGTTAACCGTTAATTTTTGCCCGTACTGACGGATATCCGTTAGTGTACGTTTTCCTGTGATATGTAACATTTTCTGTATTTGTGCGACCCAATTCTTTGTATGACACTAGCTATTGTAAGCTTAACCAGCTAGTTTACCCCTATAGATATGGTTATTCTTCAGGAGAAGCTAATACCTTACTTTCAGCCTCCATATTATGATATGCTTTTCTCTATTTAGCCTTCTTTTAAACTGGGGTTAATTTAAAACAACTTCTTGTTGTTCAGTGTTGTATACAGAGTAGAATCAGCACATTAAACCGTTGACACCACACCAGTAGTGTAGTAGAGTGTATTACTCGTAATGAAACAGAAGAAAGCAAAGAAAGTTTGGTTCTATAACGCCACTGGAGTTCACTAACGGAGTGTGTCATGGCGTGTGAATTAACCTGCTAAAATCGCTACTCAAATGAGGCGACTAATCTTCCACATAGCCCTAACTAGGTCCTAATTCGTCTCCAGCAGAAACACGCTCTGATTATTCAATATACAGAGGATTTCGAAAGGTAAATTAAAATAATTTTATGTCCTTTCCTGAATTGTGATTATATAGGATGGACTTGCTGTCAATGTTGAGCTCGGTTTGCGGGACAGAAATGTTAAGAAAAGGGATCTTACGATTTTAGACAAAATTCTATTTTAGGAGAAACATATAATAAATTAACAAGTTCTAGTTTAGCCCACGCTCGACGCATCCAAATTTGAGTTACTTTAATTAATACGTTCTTTTGTTAAACTCGTTTGGAACATTGAAAATAACTCATTTTCCAATAACCTATTTTAATTGGAGGGAACTAATTAAGTATTGATTATATCTTAAGCTATCGATCCCAAGCGATCCCGACAACAAGCCAATAAGATTTGAGTATTTCTAATTACAGTTCCATACTTTGAAAGGTACCAAACCCATTGCAAATTAGTTACTAACTTCAAGTTGGATTTCTACGGAAAATATCTAAAGACTCATATAAAGTTTTACGCTCAAACTATGATTACATATTTGATCTCTAGTTTCACCTTTGACATATCTTATTTAATATGTTGTCGATCGTTAGAAACATCTGTCTTTCAAGGTCAGTTTTCCTTTGTTCAGGTCACGACCCGTCCATGTAAAGACACCTGTATGGTTCTCAATACCTATTGTTTGTAAATGACATAAATACAGAACGAATATCTTGTAAGATAGACGAAGAAAGGCGACGACTAAGACGAAGAATATTAGAGCCGTCCATGATTCTTCATGGCGAGTCCATGCTTAGTAATAGCCAGTCGTTCAGACCAGTAATAAAGTACGCAACTATCCAACCGAGTGGTTGTCGTCAGCTCTACGAGAATCCCCTCCGTTCAGGAAAAGCCTGCCTGACAGAAAACACAAAGCTACTGAGTTTGATTAATCTGGCTATGTGCAGATCTTATTTTTAGAAAAATATAATTTGCCCAGCAAAGCTAGTGGGGGACTTACAAGCGCCAAGCACCTCCCTGGGATAAAGGAGGTAACCCCAACATGACAGCAGTTCCACCTAGCAGAAATATTGTTACGGGCAATAAGGTGTGAAACTAAACTTCAAATAAAAACGATAATAAGACTGCAAACGTTTTCAGGACCCTTCTCTAAAACACTTTTAAGTATTATAAATTAAAAAAACTTCAACAGTAAGACTGTTAAAACAGCGAAAAACGTCCTTTGGCTCCGACAAGGGCGCCAGTTGAAATATCATGAGCCTGTCGGAAGGCTTTCCACACATTAATCTGTTTACATCTGAGAGACGGGACTCCAAATTTGATAGAAATTTCCCCCACCACGGACCCTGGGTCTCCGCCATCTTGTTTATAAATTAAGTGACCCGTACTGGCCCGCAGTGTCCCGAGTGATATCGAATCTGATTGGTTGACTCGGGTGTCACGTGTTGCTCCAACTCGGAACACAAAAAATAAAACACTTGCGATACACGCCTTTCGTAAGTTTTACTTCCGGTCACGAAAACGAGGCTCCAGGTGGTTTGAAATCCATGATGGCGGAGAACTGCTCAGTCTCAGCTAGAAAGTACCTCCGAAAAGTTTCGAAAAGTGTGTTTATATTTAGTAGATCGTACCTGAATTTGGCTTTAGAATCACTGTATTTATGTTCATGTATAGTCTACCGTATATTAACTGATGATTTGCATGAAAAACGTCCACGTTTTGGGCAAAATACCGAAAGAGCGCGGATGAAACTTTTAAACTATGAACTTTTGTTGAAAATCTCCACAGATCAGTACCACAAAAAGCACACGCTGTATGAAATACTGCATTGCTGTGTACACTATGTACTGGAATAACTCTTGAGACGTGATTTGTAGTGTAAGCCGACCCAAAACTGAGAAAGAGTATGGCTGATACGGTTGCTTGAAATATGACTAACTTATGCTTGTTCAGTTAACGTATAACTTTGAGGAAAGTTTTTTTTTTTTGGTGTTACAGATCGCCACATATGTAACAAAGAAAACTATTGTCTTCTAAAGCAAAACAATACCCTGAAATACAAAGAACCCTATCCCCAGAAACAATGAATCAAACAGTGAATCTGCTTCACCAAGAAGCACCCAGAAAAGTGATATTTGAAGTATGCGGGCATCAGGCGTCGTATTAGGCACAGGCATTCCCGGAAAAATATGTTCCCTTGGTGTCAACGTACTCAAGAGAAGAGAAATCTTCAAGCATAATTCTGGCTCTTGGAAACAATGATAGCTACAGCTACCAGAATGAAGAAAAGACTGTTGATGATATTCAATCAATGGGCATCAGTCAAACGATGAAAATACAGATTCAACCGACTGCTATTGAAAAACCTGCTCGTTTTTCTTCTTCAAGGAAATAAAAAATAATATTAGTTTCTGCTCAGGATTCTCATCTTCTAAAATATTTCAGGTCTAGTATTATTTTTTATAATGTTCGAGAGAAGGGAGAAATATAATTTACTGAAATAAATGTTTAATTGAGGCTAACAGTAATAAGGGAATACCACTTATAAACAGTGGCTAATACAAGCAATTCAGGTCAATAAAAATATGAAAACATTAAGTACTAAATAAATTGTAACCAAAATATTAAAACTATTAACTGGTAAAATAGGTGTTAATTAAGTGGTGGTTGAAGGTGATATTAAAATTAGTCCACATGAAATTGGGCGAATCATAAGATGAGTGATAATGTGTGTATGGATAGCAGGGTTTTAGCCCAGAAGGTTTGGGTTAAGGTGAAGTAAAAACAGAAATGAGAAAAACACTAAAAAAAGGAAAATTATGAGTAGTGAAGGCATATATATTCGAGTGAGAGCTGCTAAATAAACAATAACTGATATAACAATGTGGTGGCCTGATGATATGAGAGTGAAGGGAGTGGGGGAAGTTGCTTGGGGAAAGTAGGGCATTGGCACCCCTGCCCCATCTCCCCTTATTTGACTGGCTAAAACCCTAGATAGGGTGAGCTAATATACCACACAGAGCATGCAGGGATAGGGGAATAGGAACCACTACTAATTACAACCAGTTTGTGCTAAGCTTTTTATTATATATAATTATCAAATTATCAATAATTGCACAAAAGAATATTCTGTACAAAACGTATTAGTGTTAGAAATTTGAATTCCATTCAAAAAGCCCAATCAGTGTCCAAAAGCCTTTGCTAGATATATTTTAACTACAAATAAACTTATTTTAATGGTATATGAATAATAAAATCAATAACGTATGCTGTTACACAATAATGTAAGTGATACAAAGTCAGGGAATATACATTAAAGGGTAGGAGGGTATGAATTGTATACAATGTGAAAAAGGTATGAAAAAATAGAATTTACCATATAAAGGGTAGGGATAGGGGAATGAAAACGTGCTATCATTCTTTATTAATGTAAAATTTCTGTACAAAAATTAAGCGAAAACGGCTTTGGGGAACTATGAACGGATAAACCATATTCTAACTGGAACTACATGTATGTCTGGATTGTTATCCAGTATAATGGCTGCTGTTTCGGTATACTCGTTGCCTGCATCTTATCAGTTGACCCCAGCTTTTTCCAATGTTTGTTTTCTGTTAGGTGAACAGTTACATTTCCCATCGATAGCACTTCACTTGCTGTATTAAATAGCAAAAGAGATTAGATATCATGACATGAGCTTATTAAACAGCCTATCAGAAATAAACTAAAATTTACTTTGCACCTCATAAATCACTTTGCCTCAATTTTAGACCACATGCAATACTAATTTACTTTAGCCAGAAGATATTTCGGACTCCTTTAAATTAGCTTAGATATCTTCGACGGAAAGATGCCCCTGAAATAATTAATATTGTCCTCTGTAAGCTGCAAACTTTTTTTAGATTTACAACCTGTCGGGTGTACATTGTTCGGAAATGACTGATGAATTGATCAAATAGAAAAATACTTTTTTGTGCACTAAACAATATACTAAAATAATGCAGACTACACATGGACATAAATACAGTGATTCTAAAACCGAACACAGGTATGATTTACTCAATAACATACTTTTGGGAGTATTTTCGGAGGTACTTTCTAGCTGAGACTGTGCAGTTGTCCGCCATCTTGGATTTCAAACCACCTGGAGCCTCGTTTTCGTAACCGGAAGTAAAACTTATGAAAGGCGTGTATTCTGGCCCGAGTAATGAATTTCAAATAGATGTGAACCTCGAGTAAACCAAAGTTCTTATTTTTAACAATAACGGCAAAAGAATTAACAATAGGACCTTTGTATTATGACGTCATTTTACTACAACTACCAGAATCCTTTTCAAGTTCCTTTTCTCATTCAATTTTATCAACCCCTTTGAGAATTCCAAGACAATGGTACAAATTAATGGAACAAAAGAATTCGCGCAGAGAGATTCAAATGACAAAGAGCATGGCGGCCATGTTGATGTACCTAACAAAAGCTAACGAAGAATCTATTGTTAAAGGTACACCAACATGGCGGCTATGACGTCACGTGAAAACCCTCTATTATTGCTTTTACTATGAAGATAAGGAATTGCCCTATATCATTATGACGTCAAATCAAAACAATCTATTGTTTAAACATTTACATTTTGTAGAACGTAGAATAGCGGTAACAGCCACCAAATACGGTAAATATTGTGGGATAAACATTGACACAGCTGATATCTGGAAACCAGACAATTCGAAGTTAAATTTTCCTCAGCAGAGCAGATTTAGTTCAAAATTCTATTGTTCAAGTCGATTCTGTCCCCCTCATAAACAAGCCGTGACGTCATAATGATATAGGGTAATTAGAAAATGTAAGAACTCATAAATATCTTGGCCTCCATTTTAGTACCTACGGTAACTTCAACTGAGCCAGAGAAGAGTTTCAAAAAGACTGCTCCGAAAACACTTTATAAACTCAGAAAAGAAATGGGACGTTTTTTTAGAACAAATCTCAAACTTACAATGTCACTTTTTGATACATTAGTTAAACCTATATTCCTCTATGGAAGTGAAATACGGGGTGCAGACCAGGTCGTTCTTATCAAATTTTGCAAGATGTTAATACTTGGAGCCGGAAAATACGCAAGCAATAACGCGTGCCGTGCAGAGCTAGGTCGATATCCCCTAAAATTAAATGTGGATGCAAAACATAGATGCATCAAATTATGGATAAAACTTGTTGATTTAGATAACGTACAAAAAATATCTTACTGTATCTATCATGAAACAAGAAACTAAAATAACAAAGCATACTGGAGTAAGAAAGTCAAAGAAATATTATTTCATTGCGGACACTACAAACTTAAAGCTGTTACCTGACAATGATTAAGAAAGAGCCAGGCCGGTGGGGTAACTGTACGGATATATATATATATATATAACAGCGCGCTACTGTCTCAGTTTTATTAAACGTTAAATACATTGTCGCACCATAAAACTTATCACGAAATCTTCATTGTAGATTCGTATTCAGACAGAGGCATCCAGTGGTTTAGTTGAGTAAATATAGGCTTTAATATTCTGTCCAGTAGCCAAAACACACTATAATTTTAAATTTTAAATTGTAACCGGGCTTGGTTCATAACGTATTGACTTTGTAGATGGCCGTATATTTGTCATTTTTTGAGACATGTCATGTTATACGCCATTAACTATACTCATGGCGCCTTTGAAACATATGGTTGTTCAGTACCTAAATACAACTTCTGTTTAATTGCGGCCCTCATTTCATTTTAACATTGTCAAATTCTTCATCTTTCGGCCACTAAACAACCCTGTTTAACTTTTGACTCCTAATGAGAAGGGTTAAACAGCCGGTCAGTTACTTTACGTGTTCTCCAGTCGTTTATATATATCACTAGTATATATATATACACCATGTTTTCACAAAAGGAGCCCTAGAACCTAAGACCCCCTTTTGTGAAAACATGGTAGATCTTGTGTGCCTTTAGCTTTAAAAGCCAGTTACTCGTGTTTTATGCCGTTTTCTTGAAAGGGCAAATGACAGTTTAAGACTTTTCTGGCCTTTCTATCTCATAATTGATCTCTAACATTGTCTGCCAATAGTTCTATACCCGCCACTAGTGCAAAGGGGTCAACCAAGGCCTGCCCAACCTTCGACGAGTTGACCGACGATTGTAAGGCATCTATTTTCTTCTGTAACTCATCGATACCCTAATAAACACCAGGATAGGAAGCGTCACATAGAGAACCGGCATCATGGCCTGTATGTTCAGCGTATCATGAAGTTGATAAATGTGCTCGACAGGTAATTAACCCCACACGATTACCCATGAATACGATAGAAGCGGCAAATAAGCCCAGCACCACATGCGACCGATGACTGCAGGCGGCTTACAAGCAACGGTGCACCACCCAGCCGGTATTTCAGAAAATAAAGGACGCGCTACGCAGATGATGTGCTGACAAATCATGCATGATACACTTGATAGAAAACTTAGGCACCACCCAGGCGACTTAATATGCACCGCACAGGTGACTTGCTATTGATCATACAGGTGATTTGATAGGGGAAAAAATAACTTTATGCACCCGACAGACGACTGGATAGGAAGGTGTGCACCACACAGGCGACTTGCAAGAAAAGGTTTGTAAACAC
The DNA here is from genome assembly GCA_030867875.1 of Actinernus sp. WN-2022. NCBI lineage: Eukaryota > Metazoa > Cnidaria > Anthozoa > Actiniaria > Actinernidae > Actinernus > Actinernus sp. WN-2022. The sequence continues at coordinate 73,722,125 of JAOWCC010001634.1, read as the reverse complement.
CCCTTAGGCGACTTGATAGAAAAATGTATTGCAGCGAAAGCAGTAATCCTGTAGCTCTATTGTTTTTGTACTGCTCGTTCTAAAGGTTAGGCTGTTTTGTATTGTTGGGTAAGCCAATGCTGTGTCTCGTTTCGAGCGGTACAGGATGGCCCAGCGAAAGGTGATTAGATAGAAAATTATGCACCACACAGGCGACTTGATAGAGAATTATGCTAGATAGAAAAATTATGCGCCCTACAGATGCGACTAGAAAGAAAGTTATACACCACACAGGCGACTAGAAAGACAAATTCATGTGCCACACAGGCGCCTAGATAGAAAATTATGCAGCACACAGGCGACTTGCTAGAAAAAAATTATGCAGCACACAGACGACTTAATAGAAAAAAATTGGGCACCACACAGGTGACTATAGATAGAAAATTATGCATACATAGGTGACTCAATTACTAGAACGGGATTTACTGCCCACAATTGTTAAACTCGCCGTAGCTGTTAATTGAATTCAAACAATTGAAAGGATATGCAATATTTTCCTTGAAGACTATATTTACGCACATTTTTGCATATTTCCTTTGATTCCATCCAACCTACACGTGTGCTCGGGTCGTGAGTTTATATTGAAAATAATTTTGTTCCTGCACGAAACATAAAGGCGTGTTCCTCACCGTGACACAGCTCATTTAATATGAAGTATATTTTAACAGACTGACCGGTGCAGATCACAAACAAACTGAACATTTACTCGATATTTCTCAGGAACTTGACTGGTTCTACTAAGTACTCAGGTAAGAACTGACTCTCACAATTACATGTATGGACTTATATTTTTATCACTTTTTGTTGTGACTACTTTATTTCCGTGATTGTTAAAGTGAAATTGCTATTGGTAATTTCCTATGGGAGATAGGATCTTCAGTGTGCTATATTGTTTGGAAAAAAGTATGTTGAGAATGATATGCTGACCAGCTAAAGTGGTTGGAAATGCATTTTTATTTTGTAATTTACGTACCGTTTATTATCATGGTGGAGTACCTTATCAGGCTGTCCCTTAATTTTTCCCCAGTTACTTCATCTAATTGATAGATGGCCCCAAAATCTAGAAACTAGTAGTTTAGTACTACATGAAAACATAAACAGGGTTATATATTATTTCAAAAATCTAATGGCGCCTTAACTTCATGATCATCTTCAATACCATATTCATGCAGTTTTCTATTGTGAATTTATGGTATAGCTATATATATAACTGTATTTGTGACCTCTCACAGGAAAACGTACACTAACGAAGTGATCCGTTAAACGGGCCAGACCATTCGTTATCCGTTAAGTATCTGTTGAAGTATCCGTTTGAGAAATCATTAGAAGCGTTAGAAAAAGCATTATAAATTTTCTCCCTGCCGTTTAAACCGTTAGAGAATTAAATCTTTAGAAGCGTTATACTGACAAGCGTAATAGAAACTTTGTCCATGCCGTTTACATCGTTAGAGCCGCAAATCGTCAGAACAAGCGTTAGAAACTGTCTACATGCTGTTTGACTCGGTATATTCATCCGTTAGTCCATAGTTAATAGAGTGGAATGGTTATGAAACCCAGCGACCTTCTTTGTTATATGTCTTTGTTAGCTTTTTTCAACCGTGACCCTGCACAAAACACAATAGAAATTCCAATAGAAAGTGTGAGTTCAGTCGTTCAGGGGACGCTAATGAACTATGACCCTGCACAATCTTTTGTCTTGCCCCCTTCCAACATAAATCGCAGCGCCTTTGTTAGTCCCTTTGAAGTTTGCCGGGTTTCATAACCATTCCACTCTATTAACTATGGTTAGTCGACGGATCAATTGATGGATCTAAGTTTGAAACTACAGAAGCTAAAGATGAATTAAAAACACCATACCAGCGCTGGGACGGTGTTTCGTAATGCAATCCTGTCTTTCAGTGACAGAAAGCACAAATGATTTGGTTAATCATAGAGTCAAGATCATCCGTTAGAACGTTTTGGCAAACCATTAAATAGCCAAGATCATACCTTATAGAACGTTTTGATAAACCGTTAGATATTCAAGACCATCCGTTGGACGTTTTGGTAAATTAAACCGTTACAAACATTAGCTTGCCCGTTGGAGCCATTAACTAAACCGTTATATAGAAACATTAACTAAACCGTTAGAAACGTTAGCTTGCCCGTTAGAGCCATTAACTATTTAAAGCGTTTGAACGCTTTGTAAAACTGTTTGTTATCCGTTCGTTAACCGTTAATTTTTGCCCGTACTGACGGATATCCGTTAGTGTACGTTTTCCTGTGAGATGTAACATTTTCTGTATTTGTGCGACCCAATTCTTTGTATGACACTAGCTATTGTAAGCTAACCAGCTAGTTTACCTCTAGCTATGGTTATTCTTCAGGAGAAGCTATATAATACCTTACTTTCAGTCTCCATATTATGATATACTTTTCTCTATTTAGCCTTCTTGTAAACTGGGGTTAATAAAAAAAAACACGTTGTTGTTGTTGGTATACGGAGTAGAATCCGCGGTACATTAAACCGTTGACACCACACCAGTAGTCTAGTAGAGTCTATCACTTGTAATGAAACAGAAGAAAGCAAAGAAAGTTTGGTGCCATAACGCCATTAGTTGACTAACGGAGTGTGTCATGGCGTGTGAATTAACCTGCTAAAATCGCTACTCAAATGAGGCGAGTAATCTTCCACATAGCCCTATCATAAACTAGGTCCTAATTCGTCTCCAGTAGAAACACCCTCTGACATGGTATATTAAATTATTCAATACACAGAGGATTTCGAAGGATAAATTAAAATAATTATATTGTTACGGAGGCGTATGAAGCTCACAGAACACCAGTTGGCAATAAGGTGTGAAACTAAACTTTAAATAAAAACGATAATGAGACTGCAAACGTTTTCAGAACCCTTCTCTAAAACACTTTTAAGTAAAATAAATAAGAAAAATGTGATGCCTGACAATTATCGTTTTTGCAAGCTTCTTCTTAGGCTCATATATATTTGTTTTGCTTGTGAATTTCTTACAGAACAGTTAAAATAAATCGAATAGACTAGATCTTTCTTACAACTACGTTAACGAGAAAGGAATTCTGAAACGCGAACAAGGTGGAGTCGGAAACGTTTTAGTACGACCGATAATATATTTATCCTGAAAACAACGATGAGAAATATGTAAAAAGTAAACCTAAAAAGAAAAGTTATCTCCTCTTTACGTGTTTTGTTGATTTCAAAAAGCGTTCGATAGCATTCGAAGAGACAATTTACTTGACAAATTCAAGAAAACCGGAGTGAACGGACGCTTCTATTAATTATTAATTCGAGGTACTCCCATGACTCTTTAGTAGTGTCGTAGTTAAACTAAACAATAAGGTAACACCCGCCTTTTGATGTTATACAGGCGTCAAGCAAGGGTGCATGTTATCCCCCGCCCTGTTCAACCTTCACTTACACTTGCCTCCCTGAAACGTTAAACGACGCAAATAATAATCATGATATCACAGCCGGTGGCGCACCACTAAGTTGCCTTTTACATGCAAATGACTTAGTTATTATGTCAAAAAGTGCTACTGGTTTACAAAATGACTTAAACAAACTAGAGAACTTTCGTAATGAATTTCAAATAGATGTGAACCTCGAGAAAACCAAAGTGCTTATTTTTAACAATAACGGCAAAAGAATTAACAATGACTGCTATAGTAAGGGTTAGAGACTGCTTGTGAGTGCTTTATCGACAAATACAGGCACGCGCTGACTGTACGATGAACGAAAAATAATGAATACTGCATGAGGCCGAAGGCCGAATGCAGTATGAAGACATTTTGAGTTCATCGTACAGTCAGCAAGTGACTGTATTTTGCCGATAAAGCACAAACATAAAGTCTCTAACCCTTTTAATATTCAAACTGAGTGCACTGTCAGCAGTGAATTTTAATTGTAATACCATAGAGGTCAATAAATATTTCATAAAGAAGTCAAATATTTCGCATGAATTAAATCATTTTACGGTAAATATCTCCACAAAGAAATATCATTTCAACAGACAATGAATAAAAACAGGACTTTTAATATCCAACTAAGTAGATAAACTTTGCAAAGAATATTTACTTTGGCGTTCGGTCAGTCTAGTTGACGCCTTGCGAGTATGATTTGTACATTGTACATTTAAAAACGTTTCTCTTGGAGCCATGTATTCAAATATCAAGTCAGTTTAGCCGGCTTAATTCCTAGATAGTCTACTTTCTTTAATAGTTTCTTTCATTCGAAAATAACTAACCTGCAGATTCCAGTGAATTGAAATCTTGAAACCGGCCTCCGTGTTCTCGGCTCTGATGCAAACGTTTTCCAAATAAAAAAATCCTAGGTTTTAGAACCATCCACTGAATTGTCACTTCATTGTCTCCTCTTATTGACAGAGTAAGGTCTCGGAAATAAAATCCATTTCTTCAGTAAGACTACTAGAGTGTTGTAGAAGGTTTTGTTTTCTCGGACACATGTTGACTTGTTGTACTTTCAGCGTTGGCAAATCAGCCATTTCTAACGAACGATTATGCAAATGTTTGCCTCAAAATAAAATGTGAGCCGGCGAAAAGTATGATTCATATTGATTGTACATTTAACTCGAAAACCTTTCTCTTGGAGCCATGTATTCAAATATCAATTATTTAGCCGGCTTAACTCCTAGATAGTTTACTTTCTTTAGTAGTTTCTTTCATTCGTAAATAACTAACCTGCAGATTCCAGTGGGGCAGTGAACTGAAATCTTGACTTGAATTTGAAACCCGCTTCATTCCATGTGCTCGGCTCCGATGCAAACATTTTCCAAATCAAAAATCCTGGGTTTTCGAACCATCCACTGAATTCTCGCTTAACGTTCTCCTCTTATTGACAGAGTAAGGTCTCAGAAATAAAATCCATTTCTTCAGTAAGACTGCTAGAGTGTAGTAGAAACTTTTATTCACTCGGACACATGTTGACTTGTTGAGTTCTACTTCCAGCACTCGCAAATCAGCCATTTCCAACGAGCGATTATGCAAATGTTCGCCTCAAAATATATTTTTTCTGTCACACAGGAAACAGCGTCCAATCCTGTCGTTACCTTTCTAGTGATTGTCTACATTTTCACTGTTAAATAGGCGATTGTAAGCCGTCCAAACCCGTAACTAAGGCTATTAAGCGAATGCTCACTCAGTCACTGTATCAGGTCTCCCTTTCCCTAGGTAAGAGAGGGTCTGGGTCGAGTGCTGTGGTCACCAATAATGCACGCTCATTAGCCAATCACATGCTTGGATTTTGTACAATGCACGAAATTTGAACATTAATACTTTATAGATAACGAATTAGAAAATGCAAGAACTCATAAATATCTTGGCTTCCATTTATAGTACCTTCGGTAACTTCAACTTAGCCAGATAAGAGTTTAAAAAGACTGCTCCGAAAGCACTTTATAAACTCAGAAAAGAAATGGGTCGTTGTTTAGAACAAATCTCAAACTTACAATGTCACGGCTTTTTGATACATTAGGGAAACCTATAATCCTCTATGGAAGTGAAATATGGGGTGCAGACCAATCAGAAATATCAAACAGAGACAACTTGGAGGTCGTTCATATCAAACTTTGCAAGTGTCGTGCAGAGCTACATTTGTACGTCGATTTCCCCTAAATGTGAATGCAAAACATTGATGCATAAAATTATGGATAAAACGTGTTGATTTAGATAACGTTCAGAAATTATCTTAAGTACTGTATCTATCATGATTTTCCTTGAAGTTTGTTAATCATTTTTGCATATTTCCTTTGATTCCATCCATCCTACACGTGTGCTAGGGTCGTCACTTTATATTGAAAATAATTTTGTTCCTGCCCGGAAATAAAGGCGTGTCCCTCAACGTGACAAAGCTCCTTTAATAATATCAAGTATATTGTAAGAGACTGACCGAATTGCTGAAAGATAATTTATGCCGGTGCAGACAATTAAGTATGCTCACAAACGAACTCAACATTTATCCGATATTTCTCAGGAACTTGACTGGTTCTACTAAGTACTCAGGTAAGAATACTCTCACAAGGACTTATATTTTTATCACTTTTTGTTGTGACTACTTTATTTCCGTGACTGTTAAAGTTAAATGTCGATTGGAAATTACCGATGGTAGATAGGGTCAGAGTGCTATATTGATTGGAAAAAAGTATGTTGAGAATGATATGCTGACCAGCTAAAGTGGTTGGAAATGCATTTTTATTTTGTAATTTACGTACCGTTTATTATCATGGTGGAGTACCTGATTGCTGTCCCTTAATTGTTCTCCAGTTACTTCATCTAATTGATAGATGGCCCCAAAATCTAGAAACTAGTAGTTTAGTACTACATGAAAACATAAACAGGGTTATATATTATTTTAAAAGTCTAATGGCGCCTTAACTTCATCTCCAATACCATATTCATGCAGTTTTCTATTGTGAATTTATGGTATAGCTATATAACTGAATTTGTGACCTCTCACAGGAAAACGTACACTAACGAAGTGATCCGTTAAACGGGCCAGACCATTCGTTAACCGTTAGATATTCAAGACCATCCGTTAGAACATTTTGGTAAACCGTTAGAAACGTGAGCTTCACTGACCGTTATACTAGAGCCATTAACTAAACCGTTAGAGCCGTTAATTTTTGCCCGGTTAAGGTTACCGGATACCTTCAAAACGAAAAAGATGGGGAAATTTTTCATTTCTTCTTTATTATGAAGAGTAAGGGATTCAAAATTCGCCCAAAATTCGCTGAAACTACGTACAGACACAGCCAAGACACAGATCATAGACACCAGGTAAGTTTTATTCACTTTATTACAGTATATTTATCGAAAAACCAGATTAAAAAATTCCCATACAAACCCTTATAAATTAAATTTACATAAACAGAGCTTGGGCTTCCTGTGCATATACCAATGTTTACATTTATTGAGAAACGTTTTTCCACACATGATTCCATAATTCCATCGGTTGTTGGCCTTATGCCTTCAAAAAAGCAAGCAGGTTACCCTTAGCTTGGAAAACAAAGAAAAAGGAAAAGCAAAACAAGGCCAAACAATGCATACGACTACAAAGCCAAATAGGAGTCCTCGTAAAACCCGACAAGGGTTCGTATTTTCACTTTCAGACAGAGTGGCGAGTGGCCCACATCTG